>JBBPLX010000492.1:0-21185 GCA_038090015.1 Leccinellum albellum
GTTATAGCTTAACACGACATGTGATCATTAGGATCACATGTCGCTCTATATTTCATAACTACCTAAATCACATGTAGTTGTAACTACTCTATGTATTTAAGTGGGGCTGTCGTTAGGACAGAGACACGCCTTACCTTTTTTACTTGCATTAATATATCGACGTTACCGTCTGTTGGTGCGATAAAGGCAAGAGGCGACACAACCCCTACACTTATTGACCTAATGGGACCATTTTCCTTCAGAATACAACACAATGATCCAGCAATTGAAATGTCAGCTAGGATGGATAACCCTAGCCAAACAGATATTGGCCAGTACTACTGAAGTTAGGACATATAGAATATTGTTAATAAGAATGAAACTTGCATGCAGTGTAACCACAGGTGAGTTTACTCCTTCAAAAGTAAATTTAAAGCTAGAGAATAATAGATGGAAATAAGTGGTCTAAGTTGCCCATGCAAAGATGAAACACTTACAAAAATAAAACAGAAATGAATCCAAAGACTGCTTGTAAATTAATACCAATTTTAATGAATAATGCTTGATTTTACCTCCTTCAAAAATCAGAACAGTGCACTATTATTATGTTAGCAGCATTAGATAATCTCTAGATAATTTCATTACATACAAGCATCATTGAGAGACCTATATGAAGTAAATTGGTTCTCACTAGATCCATTGCTAAATATCACACATATGATATAAACCACGAAGACTTTTACTTACAAAGGTAGACACGACTGATGAAATATGCATGGACAAGGCATCCAGTTGTTGCCTAAATTGCATGAGTTAGCCTGACTTGTCTTGAAATTTGAAGTTGTAGATATTACACTTGTCCCAATGTGAATTGCCCATTCCCTGCAACCAGTGAGAATTAGATCAACCTGGCATCAAAGAACTACCTATATACCAAAGACTCTTCATGATGTGCTCCATGGAAGAATCCTTATGCCAGTGGGTAACAACAGTCATGTGATATGCTAGTCCACTTCGTTGAAGATTGCAGATACTAATAAATGGTGGTTTGGATATAATATAGGCTGGCACTCACACATCTAAAGCCTGAATTATCCTACTCTCAGGCTCGTCAATTGATGCCTGGTTGATTGGAACTACAGACTAACCAGACGAGAATAACCTGTAGTCAAAATAACATAAGTGTTTTATATATATTCCGATAATACTCACAATACCCTTAATCCAAGGACGGTCACGCCTATGAACAGATGGTTTCCAAAAGTACAGTCCAACTTGGATAGTCAATACCACGAACACGCTAGTCAAGTGAGCACGTCCAGCTCGAAGCAGACGAGAACACGAAGCTTACACAGCCGTTAAAGAAATACCTGCAGAGATTGTGGGAAGAGAATTGTCCAACTTGAATTGCCCGGTGAAGTCCGAGTCGAACGTCCAAGCATAGTGGGACATTGCTGAGAATTTGTTAGTTGCAAATAAAGGGATGCATGATGATTTATATATCCACAGCCGCAGCCAGGGCCCAGGTCAGGTCAAGGCGGTACAATCATTGATTCGGTTCGTTTTGATGGATTGATTACAATGGAGCGCTCAGCGCGGGACTCGGCACTGGACATGGCCGGGACACCACCTTATGTAAATTTTTAATTGAAACCACTGACTTCCGACAAGGGTAGTCGAGAGGGTCCACGTGAATCAAACAAAGAGGAAGAATTAAAGCTCTATTGATCCTTCTGGGGAGACGCTACCTACACAATCATATTTTATATCCCGCTTGACCAACCACTCCTCAGCCGAGTCTTGACCGCTCTGCGTGGCACGGGCCACTTCGACTGTTTCCGTCTGGTGGTTAGGCTCCGAGTCGCAACCCTAACAGTGACCGTGGTAGAACTTCCACCACCGTATCGCAACCACATCGGCCCTCATTCAACTTTCAAAGACCAAGTAGTATATTTATTTCCTCAGACTGCACCTGAAAAGTCGAAAAAGATATGGATCCCTGACGATACCTAGAATGCCTCCAAAGGAGCAAAACGCACCATTGTCTTAAAAGGTGAAGCATTGTAGATGACCTCATGGCAGACAATTTGGATTGTAGACTAACGAATCAAGGCTCCTTATGAAGACGTTTGGCTTGAAGAATGTGCGCCATCATTTCCACAAATCGGATAATGTTAACGGGGGTCATTCCAGAGAAAAACAAGTGAAACACATCCAGGCGCAGGCTACTACGGCAAAATCTCGGGAAACGCTTGCGAAGGAAAAAATTTGAGGAGGAGAAACGCAAAAAAGAAGTAGCTGCTTTGTTCCTTGAAGCCGCTGGTGCAATCGCAGAAAGTCCCCTTCGGTGCTGACCCCAAGACTATGCTTTGTGCGTTCTTCAAGGCTTGGGAACTGCGACAGAGGGAGCAAGTGCAGATTTAGATCTCGATGTTGGCCGGAGGGTGGAAGAACCTCTATGAAGACACTCAGAACAGAGGACAAGGTTCGTAGAGAAATATCCATTTTTCTGGATGATACTAAGTGAAATTGGGGAGTGTTGTACTATCGAAGCATGGCAATCCACGAACTACGACAGACATGCGTGAGGTTCAAGTTCGAGTTGGCCTTCAGCATGTTTTTACTAATACGCGTCTAGATCGTTTGCAAATACTTTATCGACGCCATTGAGGCAAAGAGTACGTAGTACTTCCAGGAATCGTATTGACCCCGATATCACCATCTTCTCAGGTTTGGCCCGGAATGATCCCGGGAATCCCCGGACGGCAGAGAGAGGTGTCAGTACCGACATGGTTTACCGCCTGGGTTCATCCTGAAGTCGAGAGGAAAGCTTCAAATGAGGCCGCGAAAGCCAATGTGATATCACTTGGAGAGTTTCTGAAGACAGAGGTAGGATTTCAAGTCCTGTGCAGGTCCAAAGTGCTCATCCTGTTTTAGCGACACAAGTTCATATTCGGCACGGTCACTGCAAGAGTCTAGGAATACCCTCCGCAATTATCGTTCCGCACATCCTAGACCAACTCGCTGTCGCATGACCGTTCCCCAGCTTATCCAGGTAACATTCCCCCCAATGGCTTTGAGCATGCATTCCTTAGTACCCTAGTAGGCTCCGCCGTCATGGCATTCTTGGACCCAAGGCGCGGCGATAATCTCCTGGAGTGACTCAGAACATCTTCATTGTATTGATAGACATGGTCGCCGCCACCGGTGAAGTCACTACAAGTGTAGCATTACCAAGATTGCGTGACATGATGCTTGACTCTCCAGAAGGTCGTATGATCCCCAATGAACGCCCTCGCATCAGCTCAGAGACCCTGGACTTTGACAAGCTCAAGACCCTTCCCGACGGGACGTTTGGAAGAGAATACATGTGGCTTGAAGCATGCAAAGTAACCTCAGATTCTCGAGAGCCGGTTTGCTTCTGTATTTGCCTTAATGTTACCAAAGATCTCACATGTCAAGTAGGTTCATTATGTCGATGACCCAGAACTTGCATACGTCGTGTAACAATATCGTGAGACACACGATTTCTACCATGCTCTCAAGTTTGCTCCCCGCGTCTCTGCTCTACCGGAGCTCGCCCTCAAAGCATTCGAATTTGCAAATCTAGAGTTTTCTGTGACGTGTTAGCACTTGGTGCCTCTATCACGGTGAAGGACTCGGCATAGCATGGCAGATTATGTCATGAATTGTACCATGGGAGATCAAGTATGTGCTAAGTGTCTTCTGACAGTCTACTGGGAAGAGAGATGGGACCAAGATATTCAGAAGATAAAGAAAGAACTTGGTGTATGGGATCCACCCTGAGTGGATTGACTCAGTGTCTGTTCTCTTTAATCATCTAGATGTTGGAGTCATTGAGTGGTGATAATACTAAGCAATATTGTATCTATGCCAAATAACCTCTTCTGATTGATCTAGATAGACAAAATTCTTTGTTCTTCACTAGGAATACTTTTGTTGACCCTGAAGAAAATAAATGTAAAATGAAATTCCTTCTAAAGGTTTGACATATGAACATACCTCTTCAGAATCTGCAGGAGTAGCAAAAGAAATACTTCTGCTTATCACTCTAAGGCATACTTCCTCTTCATCTACCTGAATATTATGGAAATAGGATTCCCTGGCAATCAAGCTTATACAACAGCTATTAGATTCCCTTTTGAAGGATTTAAAATGTGACAGACTTTGCCATGAAGCATGTTGCATAAACTAATTAAACAGTCAACATAGAGTATAATGAAAATCAATACACTCACATTCACCCATAGGAAAAATCATAAACAAATGGCCATGATCAAGCTGAGCTGCAGACCACTATACTTGTCAGTAAATTTACATTACAAATCCAAATAAATATTTACAAGGGCCACTGTGATGCTGGCAACTAGACTGCAATTGAATTTGTTAGTAATTTATTTTCTACAAAATAATTACATATACCTAGTTATCAGTCCAGTCTGAATAGCAAACTTCATAAGCCCCTTGATCAACAAGTACAGTCTATATACCCATGACTCAGATCTGTTTTCAAATTGTAGTCTTATCCAATACTACTAACCTTGTTGATCTAATAGGGTTATTTCCCTTCAGAATATAACACAATGATCCAGCAATTGAAATGTCAGCTAAGATGGATGATCCCAGCCAACTAGGTATTGACCACTGTATTCAGAGGTTAGGGCACATGGAGCATTGTTAACAAGAACAAAGCTTGCATTTATAACTGCAGATGAGTCTACTCTTCCAAAAGTAGATTTCAAACTAAAGAACAAGAATAATTGGTCTACATTGCCCACACAAAGATGAACCACTTACAAAAATAAAAAAGAGATAAATCCAAATGCTATTTGGAAATCAATATGATTTTTTAGTGAATGATACTTGGTTTTACCTCCTTCAAGAATCAGAACAATGCACTATTATCATGTTAGCAGCATTTACTAGACAACCCCTAGATGATTTTATGACACACAAGCATCATTGAAAGACCTATATGAAGTGAATTTGATCTCACTAGCTCCATTATTAGATATTAGATATAATATAAATGAAGCCTGTTAGTACTTACAAAGGTAGATGCGACTGATGAAATATGCATGGACAAGGCAGCCAGTTGTTGCCTAAATTGTATGAGTTAGCTACACTGACTCATCTTGAAATCTGAAGTTGGGGATATTACACTTGTCCCGATGTGAGTTGCCAATTCCCTGCAAGCATCTGAGAATTAGATCAACCCGATCAAAGAACTATCTACATACTGTAAGCACTTCATGACCTGCTCCGTGCTCAGCATGGAAAAATCCATATGGGCAACGGCAGTCATGTGGCATGCCAGTGCACTTTGTCAAAGATTTTATCGGATAAACAGTGGCTTGGATATGATATACTAGATCACTCACACATCTAAAGCTTGTATTATCCTACTCTCATCAGTCAATGCCTGGTTGATTGTAACCGTAGACTAACCAGAAGAGAATAACCTATAGCCAAACATGTCATAGGTGTTCTCTACATATTCCGGAAATACTCACAATACCCTTGATCCAAGGACGGTCACGCATATGAACAGATGGTTTCCAAAAGTACAATCCGACTTGGGCAGTCAATACTATGAACGCACTGGTGCAATGAACACGTTCAGCTCGGAACGAACGAGAACACGAGGCTCACATTGCCGTCAGAGAAATACCTGCAGAGACCGTGGGGAGAGAATTGTACAATTGCCCGGTGAAATCGAGTGATGGTATCCATGGGAAGCGGGTCGGAGTCATCGCTGAAGACAATTCGTGGGGCACAAAGAGAAGGATGCAATATGGTTTATATATCCACAGCTGTAGGCGGAATAGGTCATCGAAGGCGGTATCAGTGATTCAGCTTATTTTGATGGATTGATCATAAATTATGGAGCGCTCAGCGCTCGGACGATACGGCACTCAGACACAACCGTGACCGTGACACCGCCTGTAACACTTCCACGGCTCACGAGATCATCGGCCCTCATTAGCTGCCAAAGGCCAAGTAGTATAACTACTTCATCCCGAAAAACACGAAGAAGACGTTGATCCCTGACAATACCTAGAATGCCTCCAAAGAAGCAAAACGCGCCATCGTCTTCAAAGGTGAAGGAGGACAAGGTGATCTCATAGCTGACGGTTTGTATCGTAGACTAACGAATTAAGGTTCCTTGTGAAGACATTTGGCTTGAAGAATGTGCGCAATCATTTCCGAAAAATCGGATAATGTTAACGGCGGTCGTTTCGTAGAAAAACAAGTCTTCTAGGGTTCAAAAACAAGTGAAACTGATCCAGGCGCAGGCTGCTACGGCAGGTAAATCTCGGGAAACGCTTGCAAAGGAGAAGGAGAAGGAGCTGCGAGCGAAGGAAAAATTTGAGGAGGAGAAGCGCAAGAAAGAGGAAGCTGCCTTGTTCAAGCCGGTACAAACGCAGAAAGTACCCTTCGGTGTTGACCCCAAGACCATTCTCTGTGCGTTCTACAAGGCTGGGAACTGCGACAAAGGGAGCAAGTGCAAGTTTAGCCACGATCTTGATGTTGGCCGGAAGGTGGACAAGAAGAACCTCTATGAAGACACTCGGGAGGAGCAGATGAAAGGTTCGTAGAGACTCGTCTATCTCCCTGGATGATACTAAATGAACTTGGTAGACACGATGGAAAATTGGGACGAGGCGAAATTACGGAGTGTTGTACTATCGAAACATGGCAATCCACGAACTATGACAGACGTGCGTGAGGTTCAAGTTGGCTTTCAGCATGTTTTTACTGATACGCGGATAGATCGTTTGCAAGTACTTTATCGACGCCATTGAGACGAAGAAGTAGGTAGTACTTCCACGAATCGCATTGACTCCAATTTCACCATCTTCTCAGGTTTGGATGGTTCTGGGAATGCCCGAACGGGGGAGAGAAGTGCCAGTACCGGCATGCATTACCGCCTGGGTTCGTCCTGAAGTCTGAGAGGAAAGCTGCAGAGGAGGCTGCAAAAGCCAACGTGATATCACTTGAAGAGTTTCTAGAGACAGAGGTAGGCTTTCGAGTCTCGTGCAAGTCTAAAGTGCTCATCCTGTTTTAGCGACACAAGTTAGGTCCTAATCTCACTCCAGTTACTCCCGAAACTTTCGCTATCTGGAAGAAGACACGAATGGATAAGAAAGATGCAGAAGCGGAAGCGTTGCGCAAATCGAAGGAAACGCAACACGCAGCCGGCAAGATCACTGGTATGAGTGGTAGAGACCTGGTAGGTCATGGATCGGCTTCCTGGGGCTTTGTTGACCTAGGATTAGTTCCAATACAACCCAGAGTGGTTCGAAGAGCAAGACGATGGAGATGTATCAGACGAGTTCGATCTCACTAAATACAGGCGCGATGATGAGGAGATATACGCGGAGCTTAGGCAGACGGAACAAGGGATCGGTGATCTGCATCTGTATGAGGATGACGATGCGGCGAGCGAGGACGAAGCTGAAGGAGGCGGGTCTACCTGAGGCGACTACAGTTGATGCAGACAATCCTATCGTACTACATACTTTGTCTGGACTGCCAATAGTTTCGTAATAAGTTCCGTGTGACACCGTACACGCTCCTCCTGCCTTGCACGCGTGTTGAATTCATTTTGTCTTTCGTCTCTTTCTATTTCACGATGTCTCGATTTCCCCAGACTTCCTCTTCTAGACCGACAGTCAAAACCACTTTAGTTCCTCCGACGCCTCGTTCTCGAGCACCGTCGCCATCCAAGCCATCAGCTGGTGCAATAGCGTCCCCCTCGACCCCTCGCGTCCGCACAAAGTCGATCCCGAAATCGCCCTCTAAACCACTTCGCCGCATTCAACCAGAAGAAGACATTCCAACTCCCAAAGTACCTCTCAACATCAAGGAAGCCATCGCTCTCAAGCGTGCAGAAGCTAAGAAGGCAGCTGCTAGACCCATCTTTGGTGATAGCGCTGGTTTTGATAGCCTCGACACATTAGAGGATTTTATTCCTGAGAGCAAGAGTCCGACCAAGAAAGAGGTCGACGAAAATGCTGATCTCGGTCGGTGGTCCGTCAGAGAAGCCATCGAGCGTGCTCGCAGTACAGGTGTGGACGCTGCTATTTTCCCCCACTTGGAAAGCCTACCTGACGGGGTTCCTACGACAGGTTCCATAAATGTTGCCTCGCGTTTGCTGCCGTGCCTGCCATCTGCATTGTTTGAGATCCACTTGGGGATAAAACCTGATGCATTGAAGTCAGTTCCTGAGGAGCCCCCAATAGGTTCGTCAGACTTCTCAGAAAAACGAACCGGACAACGCGTGAATCCAGCATGGTTTGAGGCTCAGGACCTACAAGTCCTGAAGGCATGGAACAACGAGATCGTAGAGATCCAACACGAGATTTCACTCTTCGGATCACTCAAGACCGTCGATGTATGCGTCTTTTCTGCTTGTCATCGGTGCATTTTGCTGACTACCGGGGAAGCTACATCAAAATAAAATCTGTGCTTTACCCAACACCTTTGCTGATTTGACAGCCCTTACCAGCCTAGATCTTTCGCATAACTCGCTGTCATCACTGCCCATTAATATCTTTGCACTTCCGACACTCTCCACATTAAATCTGTCGCATAATTCTCTCGTCGCTTTGTCGTTCGGTGAACCGTTTTCAGGTTCTCGCCGATCGCGGACGGATACTTATAGTTCCGGAGGCTTCTTCGGCCCAGTCATTACACGAGCCAACGTTCCATTGCCACGCCTTCTATCGCTTGACGTGTCTTTCAATAAGTTGACGGCTTCTACCATCGATCACAAAAATCTCCCCTCTAGTCTATCCAAGGTTAACCTGTCTTCTAACCCTATCGCTTCGGAGAACTCTGATTCCTCGGCCCTCATACGCGCACTCGGAGCTCTTGGCCAATTGAAAGAACTTCGTCTAGCAAAGGCAGACGTTGGAGACGATGCCTTCCCGCCAGCTCTCTTCACGAGTGACGTCTCTCGAAATTTCCCTTCATTGCGCATTCTAGATCTCGAGGAAACGCGTGTAAATGCCGAAGCTATAACGTTGGCATTGTCTAGCTTGAAACAGTCCCTCGTGTATGATATGACTACAGATGAACCGCCGGAAGGCACTCTTAGGATAACGGTCGGGAAGAAGGTGTTGAAGGAAGCCTGGGAGATCGAAGCTGAGCGCAGGACGAGGCATCGGAGCGGGAGGTCTGTGGCAAATGGTGATCCATCAACAGACACTGCGCATACTCCCTCTCGCGAACCACCCGTAAAGGAAGCATGGGAGATTGAAGCAGAACAGGGTTTGTTGACCGAAGGCGGTCGGAGGCGTGCCAGGACGACTGCGGTGGCAGCTGAATCTTTTTCAGCGACGGCAGGTACTCCATCCTCTGCCAGCAAACGTACTTCGGTCATTGGTATCGGTCACCCAAGCTCACCTCCACCGCAGAGTACCCCATCGACATTCAATTTGAACAATCCTCAGTACTACCAAGCGGCAACTCAGACACTCACCCTCCCTGCTTCGGCAGCACCACCAAGATCGCATGCAAGGTCCTTTTCTCTTGCCGCACCTTCCTTGAATGCGCTCGCAACCTCTGGAAAAACAGATATCGCTTTACCTACCCCAAGTATTCCCATTGCAACCATATCTTCCCAGTCTTTTGCATCAACCCTCAAGACCGTCGTTCTCAGCAATAGGAAGATGGACCTATCTACCTCGTTGCCTTGTTCCCGACCCGATACGGACGCAGGGTTGATACCCAACCTTGAGGAACTGATCTTGGATGGATGTGGCTTTACCGACTGCATCGCGGTCACGCGCCAAGTCGAGGGAGGTGCAACCCCGATTAAATCGAACGAGCCGCTTTTGCCATTGTTGACGCGGTTGTTCCCCAAACTAAGGACATTGGACGTGTCGTACAACGCACTGACATCTACCGCGCTCCAAAAGGACGTTCTAATGAGTCTCATCATGGCGACATCAGCGCAGGACGGTGCGGGCCGTCCGGGGCTGAGGCACCTCCGGTTGCGCGGGAACCACATCTCGGCGCTCGACGGTTTCCAGGGCGTGGCGGAGATATTCAAGGGTCACCGTGCGGTCCCGGATTGGAAGCTCGAGGAGTTGGACTTGAGGGACAACGAGATTGCTAAGCTGCCGCCGGAACTCGGCTTGTTGCCCCTCGACGTCTTTTTGGTGGACGGGAACGTGTGAGTCTCTTTTTTCGTCGTTTCCCATCGCCGGGCCGTGAACTTACTTCACAATCAAAAGTTTTAGAATTCCTCAGAGGAGAATTTGGGAACGTGAAGGAACCAAGGGCCTACTGAGCTGGTTGCGCGGGCGCATGGAATGAGGTTATGCCATAGGCCATCGGGCTACGACACGTATGAGCGACTGTGTTAACTAGCAAATCTAGTTCCAGAATACACCGCTCCAGCAGCTTTCGGACTGCCTTTTTCACATCGATTCCGGAGATAAGTGGAAAACGCATCGATTGCTGGCGACGAAGTGAGGTCCTTGAAAACCTACAGAGGATTTGGTAAGGATGGCGAACTGGCCAGATGCTAATTGAGCAGTCCAAGAGATGTTTTGTATGCAAGAAACATTGTGGGATGGCGGAAACCCTCAACTACCATGATCCATTGCTTGGCTGCAGAGATCGGTTGGTGAGATCGACTGTTCGTGATATTTGCCAACTCAGTGTAGATTCTCTCTGTCCTTCAACCGCCCCCACCAGGTAAATAGAACACAGAGATAACCTGCAAGGTTGTTCAGCGGCGTTGATCGGTCTGGGTCCCCTAGCGGGAGAAGGTCAAGGGCTGGTCTCGCGAGGATGATGCCCTCATTGAGGTCCGTCATATCTCCAAACCGCTCGCAATTCGAGAAAACTGCATTAATACTGTAATTATGTAAGACACCCAAAGCAGATCGTGGCGGTCTGCACAGCGTGTATTGTGCCTATTATAATGGACGTATCCATGACTCCCAGGATCCCCCAACCCCACCGCCGCCGCCGCCACCACCCCAAAAGATCAGCGGAACCTTGTTTACTTTATAATAATAATGTCTATCATCCGCCGATTCCGAAGTGTCAAACACGGGACCGAAACCTCGGGCGCACGCTTTGCCCCCAGGGGCAGAGAAAGCGCAGTATGGCATCGAGACGTTTACTGACCCTCCTGGTCCGCACTGCCTGATACACTGTCCGACGCCGACTGTTGGGCCCACATATCGTAGTACAATCCACCCTGACGCAACAGTTCCTCGTGCGTGCCCTGCTCAAAGACTTGGCCCTCCTTGAGGACGATGATCAAGTCTGTCGTTTCACATGCGGTCAGCGCTTCCCTCAGTGACGACGGAGAACAGAACTCGCCTGCGTCGACCACGGTACGCAGTCTGTGTGCGATAAATATGCTCGTCCGCCCGCTGTGCAGCAACGTGCTATCGATGCTCTTCATAATCTCCGCTTCCGTGTGCGCATCGAGAGCGGACGTCTGAGCGAGAGCTGCCGTCAGCACCGACGCACAAATCGCGACACCGTGCTCACCGCTTCGTCGAAAAATAGTATTGACGGGTCCTTCAACAAAAGGCGCGCGATCGCCAGCCGCTGCTTCTCCCCTCCCGAGATCATCAGCCCCCGCTCGCCGACGTTAGTCCGATATCCGTCCGGTAGGCTCACGATGGTGTCGTGCACGCTGGCCCTGATGGCAGCCCCTTTCACTTCTTCGTCCGTTGCATCGAGGCGTCCGTATCGCACGTTGTGCATAATGTCCGAGTGGAAGAGAGGCGTGTCCTGGGGGACGACACCCACTGATCTACGGAGGCTCTCGATTTGTACGTCTTGGATGTCTTGATCGTCGATGAGGATCCGACCAAAAGATGGATCGTAGAACCTAAATAGAAGCCGGAAGACGGTGGATTTGCCACAGCCAGAGGGCCCGACGATGGCTACCTTCTTGCCAGCTGGAATGGCAAACGAAAGGTTGCGGAATATGGGACGGTCAGGGTGATATCCAAAGTTGACGTTTTCGAAGCGGATGGAACCGCCCCTGAGCACCAGTGGTCGCGCCTCGGGTTTGTCCTAGGTAATAATGAGATGCGAGTCTAGGTTGTTGCGAAAACACGTACTTTGACTGGGGCATTCTCGGTTTGGAGAGTGAACAGCACCTCCATATCTAACAAATTCTGTTGTAGCTCACGGTATATGCTACCCAAAAAGTTCAGGGGAAGAGATAGTTGGAATATCAGCTGATTGACCATGACGAGATCACCGACAGTCATCGTTCCTGAGCGCCATTCCATCAAGCTGTTCGGATATCCCAGAAATGAGGTTCTCACCATTCAATACGCCCTGTGCAGCCAAAAACATGGTCGCCGTTAACGCGCTGGAGAATATGACGTTCTGGCCCGAATTAAGGTATGCCAAGGAAGTCGTAATCTGGACGGATGATTTCTCATATTGCTTCAGATGCGTGTCATATTGCGCGATCTCAAACTTTTCGTTGTTGAAGTGCTGCAGAACGGGATGGATATGAGAGGAAAACAGAACAGAGGCACATACCTTGACTGCCTCGTAATTGATGAGAGAATCGACGGCCGAGGATGCAGCCTTGTTGTCAGCCTTGTTCGCATCGCGTCGGAACTGCGTTCTACAGATCACGTGTGTGAGATTTGGCAAGACCACACAGGAGGACAATTGCTGACCTCCAGGATGTGGTTCGGACGGTAAACCAGGTATATGCAGCAAGGGTGGTCGCCGTTATCGCGGCAAAGTCCCAGCCGAATTTATACGTCTACAAATGTGGTGTGTGAAGACCCCGACGAAGAAGAGGAGCCACACGCACGAGGATACCGCATACCATGGATATCTCCAAGGCAGTCGGGACGATACGGAACAGGATAGCCTGAAGCATGAACGTAATGCCCCTGTCGGCCTATCTATCAGGAGAAAATAGGGGACCGAACTACGCGCGAGCATACTTTGTTCCACGATCGATGGCGCGAGTGAGACCGCCAGTTTGTCGGGAGAGATGGAACTTGAGGTTGAGATTGAGCAGGTGCTCAAAGGTCTCGCGTGAGACCTTGCGTATGGCGCGCTGGCCGATGTTCGCAAAGACCGCATTCAAGAGTTCGCCGAACACGGTGGCCCCGACGCGAGCAGCACCGTCTGCGGAAGAAGTGAGATGCAGCATAGCTGGAAAGGACCGGCGAGCACGCACAACCGAGGATGAGCGAGCCTGCGACGACCCAGACGGTGGAAGTGGCAGAGACATCGAGATTGAGGGCGTCGATGACATCCTTGAATAACTGAGGGACTTGCACGTTCAAGACCTGGAGAGTGACCACGGTGAACGCGAATGTTCGGACGATGCAAACGAGTTTACCTTTCCGCTGACCAGGAGGGCGAAGCCGAGGACAACGCGGCAGCGGGTGTTCCAGTCGTGTTCCGGCCACACGTTGCCCATCAGCCTGCGCACGACCATCCAGTCCTTGCGCCGCTGCTCTTTCGGCTCCACATTATGTCGGCGTGCAGACGTGAAGAACTGGGCAGACTGCGGCGCGAAGAGGTGAGGACGGTGAATGCTGAGGAAGGACTGCCTCTGTAGAGCGCCAGGGAGGCCCGCCCGCGAGAGCGCAGCACGACGACACACGACTGTCAACATTCAAGTCTGTGTACACCGCTAAGATCACATTGCATCATCGCCATCAAAGTCATACATGAATCGCATGCATTCCACCAGGAAATACTACAGCTATGCAAGCCTTACATAAATAGCTAGACACTTCATAATGTGTACGGATACAAGCAACTTTGTGTCATATCGTGAACAACAAACAGCGTGGAATGCAGTGGTCATGATGTCAGCTACAAGTACAGCGAGGCCATACAGCTCGCAGTGCCGGCGAAAGAGATAATGCACGTGAGATCGAAACAGAATATCCGCGGGTGGGTCCAAGTAGGTGGTTGAACAAGTGTGTGCGCGTGAAGGTGGAAAATGATACTCCATTGTCCGAGACGGACCTGCTGTTCATGCCCATGCATTACAGCCCCACCACCGCTTGTCCGCCCCTCTGACGGCCCACTCTGAAACACTGTCCGTCGTGGCGACGTATATCATCCCGCCCTGAGGGTCGAAGCACGTTCCCGCGATATCTAGATCGGGGTTCTGTATCTGCTCCACCACAGGATTGGTACGTGTGGTCGTTCGACGGCCGGGAAGAGGCGAATGGCGAGTATTTGCGTATCTCGCCAGTGCAGCGCCTCGAGATGGCGAAGGAGACACCTGCAGTGGAAGGTGGATGGAAGGCGGCGGGGAGGACGAGCGGGAAGGTGCACGCGAAATGCAGTCTGTTTCTGGTTCATCCACGTCCATGCTGTCCACGTCTTCTCTTCCATCGCCATCGACGTCGTGGTTACCGTGCGCGTGTAGATTGGCGGTGCCTCTTGCCGAAGACTGTGGATAGATGTCTGCTCGATGGGATAGATACGGACGGACCGCCCGACGAGGTCGAGAAAATGCTTCTCGAACGTTTTCCTGGACCACGCTATCCCCAAGAGGCAAGGCGAGAATTTCCCCATAATTATAATCCTCACTGTCCTCGCCGTCCCGCCGCCGAAGGATGCGATGCGAGGGTCTTCGTGTGGAAAAGGGCACACTATTGGGGAATGAATTGATACGAAAGCTTTCTTCCAGTGTGCGAATTACACGCGGTGGCTGCGCAGTTTGCCTAGGTGGTGATGTGGCGGATGTGTGGGTTGCATCAGAAGGTGCGGGAGACATCGATAAGGGATGAGACGATGTCAGACGCGATGCCTCTCGCCCCGCGACGTTGGGCACGCGAATGATTTCCTCTGTCTCGAAAGTACGAGCATCGACCACATGAAGGAGACTTGTGTGCTGCGCGAAACGTCAGGAACCCGCGCACGACCATGAATATAATCCTCACCTCTGTGAACGTCATGACCTCGTGTCCAGGACGACCATGTGTGCCTCCAGCACCGAACTTGATACTGCGGACGCCCCAACCAGGGGCCTTTGAATTACCTCTTGTCCAGTCCCACGGGTCATCGCTGAGCACGCTGGTCCCATCTGCATTCCCAGGGTGCCCGACCGGCAGCCTGGTTTTATCAGTCTGAATGACTTTCATTGGTTTCGTGCTTCGCACGTCCCAGACAGCGACGACGCCCTCTTGGGAAGCAACCGCAAATTTCATGCCATCGTGTGAGAATGCGGTGGAGAAGGATGCAGAGAGCGAAGGGGAGTAGAATCTGGCGTCAGGGGGCGGGACATTCAGTGTGACGATGGGAGAAAATGTGATACGAGGACCACCAGTGAGGTGATGGAGATAAATCCGTGGGGAATCCCCGACAGAGAGAAGCGTTCTCCCGTCTGGGGATATGGAAGCTGTGAAGGGAAGTCAGCGAAAGACCGGGAGGAGATAGAGCATACGTACAATGGTTGATGGGCTCTTCGAGCCTCAAGTTACCCGACTGCCATAGGTCCCTTGGGCCAGACTCAGCGCGGACGGCTATGTCGTAGAAGCGTACGGTGGAGTCGTTGTTGCTGATGACGAGACGAGGTTCCACGCTGCTTTGAGCAGATCTCGTCAGACTCAGAGAGCTGAGTAATACTGAATTGTTGATCGAGCCCTGGAGTTTCCTGTAGTACTGCCAGATGGCATTATTACAATGGAACTGAAGGGATATATCTTCCCTTCGCTGAGATCGCGAGGAGGACTGGTGGAGGGAAAGGTGGATTTCGGCGTCCTGCCCACCTGCTGCGAGGAGAGTAGTGTCCGAGCCAGGAAGCTGCGCAGAGGCGAGGGTGTTTGGGGTGAATGAAAGGTTTACGATGCTGCGGACGGCCTGGCGCGTGCGAACGGGTGTGAGGACGTGGGCAGAGGGGATTCGGGAGGCACGCACGATGTCAGGAGAGTACATATCATGCTCTACGATGGAGTTACCTTGCACGTAGTTGACGAGCCCGGGCTCTCGAGGACATATGATGAGATCGCGAAGCTGACTGGAGTGCGTGTGAGCAGACGAAGAAAGGGGAGGACATGAACATACACATGGCCGATGGTGACGTCGGCTTGAGCGGTGTTTGTCGGCGTCGTGGACGCCAGCGACGACGAAAGGCGGGCCATGGAGACCCTCTTTGGGGCGATGTGGTGACGTTCAGGTGACTACTTACGCGACGACTACGCTTCGACTCGGGCCGTCCATTTACCCACGTGCTTGTCACGTGATATGGGAACAGCCATTTGCACCGCCCTCAGCGTCGAACACGACACCAACGATGATCACCGACGAACCCGCCCCCGCCCTGCCAGACCTGTCCGTCGCAAAGAAAACAAAAAAGCTCAAGCCAGCCAGAAAACAAGTCAAGGCTGGCGACGTTGACAAAAAAGAGACCGTCCAGACTGGTAAAGAGTACAGTCAGTCTCCCCTTACCGTCCTCTGCCGAGTCGTCTCTAATAAACGACAACAGACATATGGTACAACAAATGGGCGGGTGGAGATCGCGAGGACAACTACTCAAAGTAGGTCTTATGCCCAGTTGAACCGTTCCCGACTAATCACACCGCAGTAAAGTCAAGTCACAGACGCGATGTAACGTCAAGAAAGACAGCGGCCTCACGCGTGCCAACCAAACTGGCAACAAGTATTGCTGTCTTTTCTTTGCCCGTGGCTGTTGCCCTTATGGCTGGGAATGTAACTATCTCCACGTCCTCCCCGACCTAAACAACACCCTACCCGACAGCTCCAAGGATTGCTTTTCCAGGGACAAGTTTGCAGACTACCGAGACGATATGGGTGGCGTGGGCAGCTTCAATCGTCAAAATCGCACACTATACGTGGGTCGGATCAAGGAAACCGGGCCAGGGCCCGAAACGGAGGAGATCGTCAACCGTCACTTTAGGGAGTGGGGAGAGATTGAGCGAAGTAGGTTCATCATTTGGCCGCATTATACCAGAACTTAATCTCCATCAGCCCGTGTCCTGCAGTATCGAAGCGTTGCTTTCGTGACTTATGTATCGGAGCTGAGCGCCCAATTTGCCAAGGAATCGATGGCGTGCCAATCACTGGACAATGACGAGATCCTCAATGTCCGTTGGGCCACGGAAGACCCAAACCCTGTTCAAAAAGTGGCCGAGAAACGGCGTCTGGAAGAAATGGGACAAGAAGCCATAAAGGCCCGTATGGATCCTCGGATCGTAGAGGCGATGAGGGCCGTGCGAGCGCTAGAAGATGGTGACGTATTGGACTACGAAGGAGAGGTTGTGAATCCGGGGGACGATGAATCTGAGGCCTTTGATTCCCATGATCCGAAACGAAGGAAGATAGGGTTATCACCAGAAGCGACCCTAACCGAGCAGCCATCCCAACCCCTTGGGCTACTCACTGCGGACACATTAGAGGGACTGAGGTATTTTGCAGAAATACGGAATCGGAACGGGACCGCCCACCACACGACCAAGCCTGTTAAAACAGGGTTGGGACTGGCAGACTATGGAAGCGATGGCGACGATTGAGTATGTTACGTCGCCAATATTGCTATAGGTGACTCGGGATATTGATTGTTGTCTCGCTCGCGATAGGTGACCGGTTTGATGTAATACACGGCAGAAATGGCCTCGAAACGCAACCCCAAATTGGAGAGTGGCGTTGTTGGTTTGTTCCTTGGCCTTTGGCATGCTTCCACCTCGTGCAGGGTTCATAGGATCACAGCCACCTTGCCAATTTTGATATCCCGGAGTGCTCCGTCTGGCAACGTCGGATAACAAAGTGGGACATAGTAGATGGGAGTGGGACGGACAAGTACAGTAGCACTGGGCATTTGGACCTACATGAACACGTTGCAAGGGCGAGGACAATTCAAAAAAAATAAAGTTGGCTCAAGGGAGTGAGCGGCGGGAAACGGAGCGCCCACAAGTCCTTGTTGGTCGGAGAAATGCAGTGTTGGCACCCACATCCAAACACGCGTAAATTTTTTTTGACACACGCCTGCCAATACCTGGCCAACGAAAAGTGGCGGGTGAAAATGTGGCAGAGAAGGGAAGTGGTCACGTGAGCGACCAGGGATGCGGTGCACACTTCTGGAAAATGCACTCACACAGCCGCTTTCACTGAGCGCCCGAATTGCAGTGGTTTTCTTCGCAACGTTTTCTATGCAGAACTTTCGTTCGTCCATACATGGCCGTTTACAGGCCTCATCCTAGCCAAATCCTCGCTGGTCATGGCCCCAGTTTCGTCACTTTCAGCGTTCCGTCGCCCGATCTACCACGATGTGACACGCATCGTTGGTTTCTGTCCTTTCCATGAGCGCTCCCTGCCCCCATTCTTTCGGTGATGCACTGGCGCCCAGCGCTTGTCACCAATTCGGAACCCAAGCGCCTCCCTAGTATATAACCCTCCTGATCTGCCGCGTTCCCAACAGTTGACGCACATTTCCCTTCCCCCCACATCGGTACCTAACCATGAACAACATCCCCTCCTCCTCAGTCCCCTCCATCCATATACTCGACGCGGACGATGCTTCTGCACTGTATGTCCACATGCTGTAGCGGTCCGTTCCTGTCAACTCATCATTCATTAGCCTTGGACCCGACTGGCTTCAGACGGGAATTTGCAACAGCATGTTCGATTCTACCCAAAGTGGTGACATATATCCCTACGCTCAAACCTTGCAGTCCGAGTGTAAGCTCCTCTCCCGTCTGTCCTGTGGCGCCACACTCATCCTCCTTTAGACCACTCTCCAAACATCCCCGCTGAGCTTGACGAAATGGACGAGTTTGCGCACCTGGCTACCACTCATCTTTACATGAGTGGTCCTGATTATTCCCTCCCATACTCTGCTATCATACAAGAGAACGGTGCCATGTCCGCAGCGGAACCTGGCCTTTCCCCTTCCAGCTTTGGCAGTCCCACTCCTTCGCCCTCCTCTTCTTTTGGCGGCTCACTGTCCCCCTCGTCGTTCTATGATTCGTCCGCACTCTCAGACGCCGAATCTCCTTTATCTCCTTCCCCCGTCACCCCTGATGGGCAATTTATCTGGCCACCTTTAGGCCTTCCTTTCACCGGATCTCTTTCTACCGAATCCGTCAACATTTCCACTTCCTTCAGCCCGCAGTGCGGGCCTCATCGTCCTCGCTCACACTCGTCGTCCTCTTCTCGTCATGGTCCTGTAGCTAGCAAGGCTATGCTCGAGGCTAATAGTAGACGTCGTCGCCACCCCCCTCAGTTCGAGTGTACGGAGTGCAAGCAAACTTTCACTGCGCTATTCTCTCTCAAACGTGAGTTTTCATGCACACGTTACTTGGCGTGAAACCCATTGACGCCATATTATAGGCCATATGCAGTCGCACACTGGCGAACGACCTTTTGGGTGTAGCATCCCAGGCTGCGACCAACGATTCTTCAACAGTAGCGATTGTAAACGCCACGAGAAGAGCAGGAAGCGTCATAAGGGCATGATGCAATGATCGATGTGACTTGGTCCTCGCCTTTTTGCGCTGCAGCGTGGCGATCGATCGCTATGCTCCTAAATGGCCAATCACTGCCATATCTCCGTATTTCACACTCCACCCTCGCTGCCCAAATCTCTCTTGACATAATTAATCATTCTGCATTAAAGACGGAACGAACCGATATACCCCTGGTAAATACCCAATAAACAACGCATTGCTTTTCTATTGTTTCGCTAGCTACCGTTTTTTGTATGGCCCTCCACTTGGTAACACTGTATTGACTAGACAGCTATATGGCATTGGGATTTGTGATAAACTCGTATGGAATCGTCAACGTCCTAGTCATCTCGAGTCACTCGAAGCGCTTCCGCATAAATTTGGTCTAGTCTCGACTGCTGCGATCCAAACCTACTTATCACCGTAGCAATGAGTCAGATTCATTTGGCTTAGTCGGATTCACCGCGCGCGAGAAGCACGATGCCACGGCGGCCCTTTTTTTCTGTCTGTTGGCGGCAGCGCCGAAATTGAAAGATCGTTGACCATAAACGCTGAGAGCAGAGCGTTGGGTCCGGATGATCATACATATTGTACCGATCAGTAACGAAGCAACGGATAAAAGGCCGTGATCGGAGCAAAAGAGTGGTGAGAACATCAGACCCCGCCGCAATAAAACATTCGAAAGCATAGCAACCTGATGAAAACAATACAAAGCGTGACGAGTACGTATCCCATCGTCTCCACCACCACTGTGCGAGTGATCGTACGTGGACGAAGCCGAGCCTGGGGACCTAACGGATCATAGGTGAGAGGGCGTCTGAAGCCGTCGCTCTGATTCGAAAGAGAAGAACCAAGGGTGAGCAACACGCGTCGTCTCGCAAACCACGACATGCCAACGTCAGTGCGAGCGCGGGCGGGGCATCCATATCTGACTCGGTCCGCTGCCGGGTTCATGTCCGCGGCTCGTGCATCCACAACCATGCCGCGGTCGAAACCACCGGCGCCGTAAGTATACAGGCTCCGAGGGCGCCCGCGCGGGCGGCGTGCAACGGATCAAGCGGCGGGCACTCGTCGGGACGTATCCATCGCACGATCGCGACTCCAGCCGACGCAGCTGCAGAGGAGACGGCG
The DNA here is from genome assembly GCA_038090015.1 of Leccinellum albellum. Lineage (NCBI taxonomy): Eukaryota > Fungi > Basidiomycota > Agaricomycetes > Boletales > Boletaceae > Leccinellum > Leccinellum albellum. The sequence goes on from JBBPLX010000492.1 coordinate 20,574, forward strand.
GTCGTGGACGCGATATCGTTTTAAGACCGCCGCTGCCGCCGCCGAAGAGTGCGATGAGGAAGACGATGGCGAGGGTGGTGCTCAGAGTAGCCAAACACGACGGCTACGATCCACCCCTCCCATCGTCCATCCAAGCCGGCTCGCTCGGCGGATTCGTCGTGATAGCACCCACTGCATGACCGACGAGGAGGTTGAGCGAGCCATCAAGGATGCCGACCAATACTATACAGGTGGAGACGAAGAGGATGCGGATTGCGAGCTTGGTGGTGACGTGGAGCCAGAGGGCGATGCCAAAGGTCGCTAACCATACTTGCAGAACAGGATTCTTTTCCGGTGCGGCTGGCGTAGGAACTTCGGGCGATGTCGTTGGGGAAGTGGAAATGGATTGAGGATGATCATCTGCGTGAGAAGGCGAGAACCCGAGATAGCAACGGAGTAGGCGATAAAACGCAAGCATATGGGAACATCGTTATGGTTTAGGAGGGGTGATTCGTCTGTTAGTGATGGGCGCTAGTACAGGGTGCGCTGAAGAAGTAATCGCCGCTAAAGTGCGACCTATCATTGACACCGCGTGCATCGTTGCCGACAAGGACAAGGCTTCCCAAATGCGGC
>JBBPLX010000493.1:0-21156 GCA_038090015.1 Leccinellum albellum
CCGGTTACATCGGCCCATATCCAGGCACGCACGGGGTCACTTGCCTCTTTCCTGTGGTGCAGGCACTCTAGGTAGTCATCAGCCTGTAATTTGCATTCTTGTGGTGCGTCTGCCTGTGAATAACACTACGGCGTGTCTGTCAGCGTCGCCAGCACTAGCAGAACAAGAAAATACCTTTTGAAACTCTTGCCAGTATGCGAAACACCGCGAACGACCTGCAGGGAAATGTCAAGAGGGAGAGGGAAACGCGGCCCTGCCAGCGTACCTCCAGTGTAACCGAAACCTGACTGTGCGATGCAGCTGTCAACAACGAGGGACGGCGAAGGACAGAATGAGCACGTACGGCCATGACTCGGAGGAGAAGAAGAGGATGGAGGCGCGTGACACGTCACAGGAGTGATGGATTAAAGCACAGCCACACCGTCGCCACCCGCTATAACGTCTACGATATGGCAGATCAGAACGAGCTTGCGTTTGTTAGAAATTTTGTCAAGACGATCGCTGGTCAGCCCGTCTCGTTCAACGACGACTATCAAGCACCCCCGATCTCGGGTTTGAAGCGTGTTCCAGTCTTGTCTGTGCGTCGTATTTTCGTCGCGTTCCCAGCCCCCGTGAGAGTGAACATCCTCGCCTAGATCCCTGTACCACCCCTTCCGGAACGTAAACCAGAATCATCGGCGGCACCAGGTAGGTCAGACGCGCACGCGTGCATCGATCAGTAGATAATTCATGATGAAAAGTGGCGGCCATCAATATTACGTTCAAGTCCCTCAAGCCCCCATGCGCTTTCACGCTCGCTATACAGTCTACGGACACCATATCGGATATCAAGTCGCAGCTCGCATCGCAGCCGCGTGCACCCCCTGCGGACGCACAGCGCTTGCTCCTCAAGGGAAAGGCCCTCGTAGACGCGAAGCTTCTAAAGGAGTATGACGTAAAAGAGGGTGATACCATAAATTTGATGGTCAAACCCGGCTTCGATTGGGATCCTAACAAGTCCAAGGCGCTCTTCCCTACCTCTGGACAAGAAGACATGACTGAGTCAGTCGCAAAGCTTACCGCGGGCCATAGACACACCCGGGCGCCGTCTATCGTGCTGTCGCCCTCTCCATCTGTCGTCACCTCGCATGAACCAGAGGGCAACAAACCCCAAGACATTACGCTCACGCTTGACACGTCGACCATACCCACCGCGTCGCTTTCCCCAACGCGCTCGTCATACCAGGTCATCATCTCCGAACCGGAGTTTTGGAGCCGACTGCTCGCCTTTTTGCGGTACTGTTTTTCCTTTGCTCACATGTCCACGTCGCTCATTCATTCATTCGGTTCAGGTCGGAGTTTCCAGTCGAAGGCGATGCGTTCATCGCATTCGAGGATTTCCTCCGTGCGAGCAAGGGTGGCATGACTGCGAGCGAGATCGCTAAAATTCGTGATCACGTTGGCGTGATGGGCATGGCTGGCACATAAACAGGAGAAATGCCATCACGTTAGATTTTTTTTTTCTGTGGGATTACTGTACAACGTTTGTCATCGAGGCTGACGAAGGGGAGTTCGTTACAAATACAACTTGGGCGCAAGTGAACATTCTTCCACCTATGGCGATTCCACTCAGACTGATAAGCTCGCACTTGAAATTGCCTTCTCTGAGACACTTGCGAACGCTCATCACGATGGCTGCCCCCAAAGACGCGTCGACGCTACAGGCTGACATTGGCAAAATGAACCTCGAGCCAGACGGTTCGTTCAAACGCGCTGCTGCCTCGTTTAGAAATTGGATCCAAAAGGACAGCGAGTTCACCCCCGAAAGAGGTATGTACGCCAGATAAGCCTAATACCATCGATCGATTTGCGAGCGCGCTTCCTCCTAGACAGGTACCACCTTTACGTCTCTTACGCCTGTCGTGCGTCCTCGTCTCCTTCTCTCTTGCACGCTCCTCGACCTTCTCTGTAGCATGGGCCACCCGCACGCTCATCACGCGGAAATTGAAAGGTCTCGAAGACCTCGTCCGTGCGTGTTGCCGTCCTCCCAGAGATCCCCGCGATTGATTCTTTTTGGCAGCCGTCACCGTCGTATCACCGCATATGGGCGAATCAGGGTGGCCATTCGCCAGCGCTGACCCCTTTCCGGGTGCAGACGCCGACCCGCTCTACAACGCACAACACGTCAAGGACCTCTACTTCCGCGCGAACCCCGAGTATGGTGGCAGGTGAGCGAACCTCCCATGCACGCACACCTCTTCTTGCCCACACCGTTTCAACAAGGTTCACGGTCCCAGTGCTCTGGGACAAGAAGAAGCACACGATCGTCAACAACGAGAGCTCAGAGATCATCCGCATATTCAACACCGCCTTCAACGACCTCATCGCGCCCGAAAAGGCGGCAATCGACATTTACCCCGAACAGCACCGCAAGGCGATCGACGAGATCAACGAGTGGGTGTACGACACCGTGAACAGTACGCACATTTGATTAGGCTGTGCTCCTTTACTAAGTCCTCCAAACTTTGTAGACGGCGTATACAAAGCTGGCTTCGCAGGATCGCAAGAAGCGTACGAAAAGGCAGTATATCCGCTCTTTGACAGCCTGGACCGCCTCGAAAAGTTGTTGACCGGCAAGGACTATCTCATCGGCAATACGCTCACCGAGGCGGACATCAGGCTCTGGGTCACGATCGTGAGCTTTGTCCTCGCGTACACGGGTGCGACGATCCTGAACATTCCTCGTTCGGCTCATCCCCTAGGTCCGTTTCGACCCCGTCTACGTCGGACACTTCAAGTGTAACATGCGCACTATCCGAAATGGCTACCCCGCCATCCACGCGTAAGGACCTCCGTCTTACACACGAAAACAGAGCTAACGGGCGACGGGCAGGTGGCTGCGCAAGCTGTACTGGAACAACGACGCGTTCAAGTCATCCACCAACTTCGAGCATATCAAAGTTCACTACTACTGGTCCCAGACCAAGGTGCTGTGTCCGTTTGGTTGCACGAGCGCGTTACTCACTTCCCAATACAGGTCAACCCGACGCGCGTCGTCGCCGTGGGGCCGAAGCCTGACATCGAGCCGCTGTAGGAAGGGCATCTGTGAGCGTGTGAGTATGTACGGTGCGAGAGAGTCATTCCATGTACGACTATCATACGAAAGAGAGTGCACGTAAACCAAGAAAAGAAGATAGTAGGTCCTGTAGGCGTTAATCATCACTTTGCCCGAAAACAAAATGGGACCGTCGTTTCCGGGGCATACATACACGCACATACACGTATGATACAACATGGTTCTAGAGGACGAGAACACCAACTGAAGACAACGAGACGATCGTCAAGACTACAAGCATCAGAGAGAGAAGGAGAGGTGCCTCCGGCCGACTGGCGCCGTTCCCCGCGGCCGGCGACGGTGGGGGGCACTGTGAACCGAGCTGCGTCTGTGAGTTTGAGAACGTAGGCGATGGTACGGGCGAAACCATCGAGACTGACGAAGGCACAGAAGACGGCGACGGCGGCGGCGGCGATGGCGATGAAGAAGGAGTAGAGACGGTAGGGCTCTGAGATGACTCAGAGGTTGTCATGGGGTCGGAAGCGAAGGAAGAGGAGGTTAAGATGGGCACCCATGAACTTTGAGAAGATGCAGAAGACGGAGAGGATGACAGAAGGGATGACTCGGGTGGCGAGGAAGGGGGCATGGGAGACAAGGTAGGGGACGTACTGGAAGATAGTGTGAAAGGTGGCAATGTAAGAGAAGACGTGGAAGATAGAATGAAATCCGACGAAGACGAAAAGGATGAAGAAGGTGGTGGAGAAGACGGGTTATACGAAGAGGTCATATAAGACATGGACGTGAATGTGGGTGAGGAGGTAGGTGAAGTGACAGCAGGAAGAGTGTCCGAAGAGTCGTACGTAGATGTAGTAGATGTGAATGTAGGTGCGGGGACGCTTGTGGTGACTGACGGTAACGTTCCAAAAGACAAAGGGTCCGAGGAAGAATATGCAGAAACTGCGGGTGTGAAAGACGGCGTCGACCAAGTGGGTGATGATATGGAAGACGCCGAAAACGGATCAGAGGACGCTGCACCCCAACATCCTGAATTGCTAAAGGAGATGTTTGAAGACAAAGGGGAAGGAGAAGCAGAGGACGCAGAGGAATGATGGTGTGGATACCAATATGGGTAGGAGTAGATGGTACATGTGTCGTGGAGGGATACACCGTGGACACCGGAGGAGTGGGCAAGGCTGGCGTGCTAGAATTGGTGTAAGCGATGCTACTTGATGTCGACGTCGGAAGTAATGGGGGTGTGATCGACGTAGCATTGTCCATCGTCGTGGGCACTGGAGAGGACGTACTAAATCAACCTGATTAATGCCGGTCCGTGAACAAAACGGGGAGCACCGACTTAGTACAGTTGGACGTGCATGTAATGATTCTTCTCGCATGGTTGACCCGTGCATCACCAACGACGTGACGAGTCGTGCAACTGGAGAAAGGGTGTACAGTGTCATGCGAAGAAGCCGCCAAAACCCCCTGAAACAGGGTGGAGGGTGCTTTCACAGCGTCCCCAACGCAGTCCTCAAACGTTCCGACGTCGTAGCTTCCGGGAGCATCGTCTGAGCATCCGAAGACGTCGTGGACTGGTGGACATATTGTGGATGCAACCGCAGAGGGCTTACACGCCCTGAAGCAGAATCGATCTTGTGATATAAAGCTCTGTCAGATCTTGTAAGACTACTATGCAACTATTGGTGAGGTTTTTACCGTCCAGTTGTAAATTTGTTCGAGCTGACCATACGCACTCGTGAAAACGAGGCTGTGGAAGCGATCCTCACTCGCACTCGCTATGCCCCCAGAAGGTACGTTGATGCGGCTCAAGCTGCCAACGCCTACAGCGCCCGTTCAGATATAGACCATAAACGTCGGCAAGACGATCCTACCTGTAATTTGGACGTATTCAGGTGTTATCAGGAGGCGTGCCCCCAATATCGCTCCCTCCGGAATGAGACGGGTTGAATGAGCACCCTGAAGAAACAATAAGCCTGTATATGAGCCATATTGTACGGCAGGTTCAATGTACCTTCAGGCACCAAGCGACTAAGGCATGCTGTGATTGTATCGCGTAGTTGAACGTGTTCCTTTTCGGTAACAAAGTACACTAACCTCCACATCCTTGGTCACTGAAAGAGGCGGCTGTGAGGGAGCCCACAAGCAAAAGTCCTCCACAGAATTTACTGGTAGACGGGTCATGTGACGTTCAGCAAGTGCGAAGCGAGAGAGCATACGGTTGGCAATCTGGTATGGATTCGTCCAACATCCATCCCCACCCCCATAGCAAGTCGAATGTCGCCCTTTGAAGTGGTTAGCAGTGCCCTGAGGAGAATGTGCTTTGGTGTAGCTTGAACTACTCGCTAAAATCAGAGCTGCCGACACGCTGGACACGAGGCTTGCGAGGACGTATACGCTAGTCCGGGGCATGTTCTAAACGTCTATAGCTTTGGCGCCGGCGCCACTGGACAATGAGAATTCAAAAAGAAAAAGAGGACAACACGTCGAGTTGGATTCCTGCGAGCTTATAGCCCCACAGAAGCATGGATGCTAGTACGGCCTAAACATAGCGGAACGCCTGCCAGGTGCGCGCGTGTGGACACGGCAGGACCACACCTGGCCCCGCTGATGGGTTCCGGCAGTTGGTTAGCCATTCATTGTACCGATTTGGACAACGCAAGCGTGCCGCCCACGAGGTGGTTGTAGGAGAGACCAAGAGAGCAGGAGTCTGAGGTAATGAACGCTGTACGCCCTGGGATTCGGAAGTCTTGCCTATCAGACCATGCTCGTTCGGCGTGTGCATGGTGGTATCCGAAGGTCTTGCCTTTGGCGCCAATGCCCGTGTCTAGATTGGCTATACATCGAATGGTACGATTGCACGACGCAATTGGGGGAAGATTAGAATCAAAAGGCAGTCATGTCGACGCTGACTCTGTATACTTAGTTGGGTTACTCACCGCCTTACATCCGAAACACGTTGCAAGCTTTCTCGTGCCACAGGTTCCGGCGCGTGGCCTTTGGGAACTCTCGCCAAAAGTAGGACCATCAAATGGGGTGCTTTAACATGGTTCGCGGGTACAGCGGTGGAATTGGCGAAAGCATGCGCTCATGCTCATTCATTCACTTCAGAAGATTTTTTTTTGTTCAACTAACAGTTGCCAAGCGACACCCTGCATCAATTTTCAACCCCCCAGCCTATTCATTCCCTTAGAAACGCAAGACTGTGCCACACAACATATGCTACCCAACGTTGTGTGGACTCGTGAGGATACCTCTTATCGTATCTATCCGGGAGCGATTGCGACAGACGTGCAACTCGTCGGGATCCGCACACAGGTCCGCCGCAGGGACATGTCTAACCCGGGTGTTGCGTCGCTATCGGAGTTTTAATCTGACTTTCATACCTTGAAACTCGGCAAATTAATTATGTAAATTAGGTCAGGGGTCCATCATGATGCATGATCCGGGGATGGCCCCTACATAACGTTGAGTCCCACCTCTTCTTCTTCTCTCTGCTTCTGCTAGCGTCATGGACGTTCTCAGGTCGATCTCCTTCCCCGCTGACTACCTCATAGCCACCACATTGGCCGCGCTCCCCGTCGCGGTAGCAGTCGTCCACTTGGTTCCTTACCTCATTGATCCGTACAACCAGCGTCGTATTCCTGGACCCCTCCTCGCAAAGTTCTCCGACATTTGGCTGGGTTGGGTAGCCAGTCACGGACACCGCTCAGACGTCGTACATGAACTTCACGGGAAATACGGTATAGTATTAGTTCAAGTTATTATTCAAGTCTGATATCACCTCCCAGGAACATTTGTCCGTTTAGCACCTAACCATGTGTCCATTGCGGATCCTGGGGCTCTGCAGATCGTTTATGCACACGGAAACGGCTCTCTCAAGTCCGAATTCTATGACGCCTTTGTGTCCATTCATAGGGGGTTGTTCAACACGAGAGACCGTGCTGATCACGCTCGAAAGAGGAAAATCGTGTCGCACATATTTTCCCAAAAGAGTGTCCTCGAGTTTGAGCCTATAGCTCGAATCTACATCGGTCAATTTCTCAAGCAATGGGATCGAATGTATGATGCTGCAGTCAAAGGTGGGTCTGGTTCAGAAGGAGACGGTTGGTCTGGTCGCGAAGGTCGTCTTTGGTTGGATTGTCTTCCCTGTACGTTTCGGTCATAAATTCATCACACTCGTTATGCTCACAACCGCCTTAGGGTATAACTACCTTGCCTTCGACATCATAGGTATTCAATGTCCCAGCTGTTCCCACTTGGTCTACTCACGCGCTCATAAGGTGATCTGGCCTTTGGATCTCCATTCGGTATGGTTCTCAAGGCGAAGGACTCCGCCCCGGTTGCCGTATCACAACAAGACGCGATGAAGTCGTATGGAACCGAGGAAGTTCTCAAGGTCGTCGAGATCCCTGCAGTACAGATTCTCAATGACCGCGGTGAATTTTCTGCCTCAATGGGCGTTCTTCCTCCGTCTTGGAGACCTTATGTCCGTCTCCTTCCTTGGTATAGCAAGGGTAGCAAGGCAGTCAAAAACCTCGCTGGTTTGGCCGTGGCTGCTGTCGCAAAGCGTTTGACGACACCAACGGATCGTGTCGACCTCCTCAGTAAACTGCAGCAAGGCCGAGATGATGAAGGCAATCTGATGGGTACAGCCGAGCTAACTGCCGAAGCTCTAACCCAATTGATCGCTGGCTCTGACACTACGTCAAAGTGAGTACGTTCTTGGCAAAGGATGATCTTCTCTAACTTGTGTAACAGCTCTTCCTGTGCGATCACTTATTACCTTGCGCGTTATCCACGTGTGCAGGAAAAACTGCAAAAGGAACTTGACGAAGCACTTGGCGCGTCGGATGATACGGTCACCACGTATGAACAGGTGAAACGACTTCCTTACCTGGATGCCGTCATCAACGAAGCCTTGCGGATTCACTCCACATCCGGCGTTGGCTTGCCTCGTGTCGCTCCTGAGGGTGGTTTGACGATTGATAATATACACTTCCCTCAAGGTACAATTCTGAGTGTGCCAACCTATACGATTCACCGGGATAAGGATGCTTGGGGGGATGACGTGGATGAGTTCCGTCCCGAGAGGTGGTTCGAACGCGACCACGCAACAATTCAGAGGGCATTCAATCCATTTTCGTTTGGACCTCGGTGAGGATCCCTCCTTTTTTAATTCTAACAATCGGCAACGGACTGATGGACTTATTAGCGCTTGCGTTGGCCGTAACCTTGCTTCTATGGAGCTGCTGATTATCATCTCATCTATTCTCCGGCGCTATCACTTTGTGCTGGCTGAACCCGAGAAACCGGTATGTGCTCACGCACCTATACCAAGATTTCTCACGAATGACGCCTTGTGCTACCAGCTTGCCACCCGTGAAGGCTTCCTTCGCAAGCCGGTGCAGTGCCGTGTGGGAATCCAGCGGAGGCAGGTCTAATTAATACAGGAAGCTCTATCCATGCATTTGACTTTTACGATTTGTTTTCTCTGTGTGCTGTAATACATGTTTGCATTTCCTCACGCTGGGTGGAGTTATCTTCGTTCAACTCTCCCGGTCTTCCCTCAAAACTACGATGTCGTGTCTATTTTTGCGTGCGACATCACAAGGTTTTATTGGGATATCAAGCAGCCGCCTTTCCCTCTCCTTTCTCACATATCTATAGCCGCATGCTTCAGGGTGGGATCATCGCTAGTGCTCGGAAAGCAGACACTTATATACCAAACTGTCGTAGGACCTCTGACTGCCTCGGAGCTTCGTGCTCGTGCGGTCAAGTTTACTCACCTGACGGTGCTGGTCCATGCAGAAAAGGGATCCCGCTATGGCTACCACCACTGTTCAATCTTCCAATTCTCTGATCACGACGAGCTCCGCTTTTACGACCACTTCGACTCCCACAGCCACTGACGTTGGTGCTTCTGGCAACGCCAGCGGCGACGGGAACCCCAGCTTTGGCGACCTCTTCTCCCTAGGTAACTCCCCACCCCTCGTTGTGGCGTTCCTTGCCATCGGCTTATTCGTCGTTGCGATCGTCGGCGTGTTCGGATGGCGACACTTTTCGCAGTCCCGGGCGCCGGGCGACAATCATCGGCAGGATGGCACAAACGCAGCAAACCGCACCCACCGCCGCAAGTCCATCACACTCGGAAAACGGCCCACGCTGTGGGACCTGTTGGTGGATTTTACTGGGGGTGTACCGGACGTTCGAGGTCGGTCGGTCGAACAAAGGACCGAGTGGGAGCATATCTCTGTAAGCGTCCACGCTTGGCGTTCGTTGGAGTGGCGTTAACGCTGATATCGTTTCAATAAACCTCCCTAGCCCATGACGGCAGTTATGATATATCTGGACGCACCATCCCCTGAATCGTCGCTGCCAATCAAGTCTGAATCGACGGTGGTTGTGGTGGATGCGGCCCGTCGATTCCGAGTGCGAGCGCCATTTGGGACGCAGTGGGGAAGACGCTCGGCGTCCGCGCCGCTAAGACGGCTTTTTTGGCCCGATGCATCGTCGGCACCGCCACCGCTACAGCTGGCACCACCTCATCCAGGACTTTTACCGTCACCTCCACCACCACTAGCAACACCACCCTTCATGATACTTCCCTGTTGTGGGCTCGCAGGAGGTTCATGGATGTCTGGAGAAATCGGGTGGAGTGATGCGTTGTCGGTGCAGGTCTCTATCGTCATTGCTATGCCTTCACAACGACGAGCAGGGGTGCAGCAGGGAAGCTGGTCGACGTTGGAAAAGGACAGGGCTCCAGAGGGGACGAGATTGGGGGAATTTTGCATCGGCACAATGGACGTGCCGTGGAGTGAATGCGGATAAATTGGATGGAGTGCAACAAAGGACAGATCCGATATTGTGTACAGCACTATGTGTGGCTCCATGACTTTCTCGTCGACGCGGTACGTTCGTCCAGGTGTTGGGGTGAAATTGAGATTGGGATCCACATTTTCCCTGGAACCTCTGGCTCACTGGCAGCGAACCCGTTGATCCCTCCGTTTGTTATTGGGCTCCCTCCAAGAATTTTTCGAGAACTCATAGCCTTTTGATATGGATCAAAGCTACAGGAACGAGACAAGGTGCTCATTTATTGCTCGGCGAACGCATACCCACGGTTTTTTGTGCAGCTTCGTTCTCTGATGTTCTCTGAGGTCACAATGGGGTGATGGGGCGAAGAGACGATGTGGCATGAGAGCTTGGCTCAGACAAGGAGGCAGGGACAGAGCATATGAGATATGGCTCTCTTGCCTCTGTCCCCTATGGTCATTGGTGGGTGCTTTCTTTTAAAGATGACTACTCTATGTCTCAGACTATGCAATCATAACAGCATGCCTGTGCCAACTCCCCAACTCCCACACAGTAGAGTACATGGGCAGTGTGCACCATAAGTAACTGGGAAGGAGTAAAACCACCTTGGAGGTTAAGCAATCTTTTGATGTTTTCCTTGGAGTGCAACCAATTCAAAGTACTAATCAGCAAGATGTAGCCAAGTTAAAAACTATGTAGCCAAGTTATAACTTGGCAAAGTTGATGAAAAAGTAATGGTACAGTTTTTGGTCCAATCAGAGACCACAGAAATCCCATAGAAAACATGTCAAGCAATAACATTACAAGCCAACTTGCTGATTAGTACAGTTATGAATGTGTTACCCATATATACCACAGTTGTACTAGTAGTGGCATGATGGGGGTGCAGCTTGATTACATAACATATGAGGCTCATAGCCATTTGCAACCAACAAAAACACTCCCATCATAGTAAACTGCAAGGGTGCTTACCAATGAACCAACAATCAAATGGGCCAAATCAATTGACAGCAAAAACTTGAATGAAAAATGTCACACTGTTACGAACTTGGTCGTGACTCCTATCTCTTGTCATTCCCCGTCTATGGGACATTCCTCTACTCGCCGATACTAACGAGTTATCTATTATTCCCCTCGTATTATAGGTCACGTGACTACCCTTAGTCATCCATGGTTAGCGCCCACTATAGCGCTCACGTGATCTAGTCCCCTATCTATTGTTTGTACTTATTGACACTTTTATAGCCGCTCGTGGATCTACGATCCCCTCCGGTATTCACATCGCCGATATCGTGGTACAGGGTATCTTCATAGATCCCACCCGATTGATTGTTACTATATCTATAGATCTGCCACACCTCGTGTGCTCCTCATGGTAGGATCTTCCATTCCCTTCTCACGGTCCCTGGCATCTTCCATTCTGCCACACCACGTTGTTGCCGCAAGGCTTTACTTATCGCATAGCCCTAGCTAGTCTAGATATAGGCAAGACCTGCCCTTAAGGCATGGTCCGTGCGCATGTACAGTAGTATATATAATATAGCACCTAGCGAAGACAAGACTCCCCAGTCTTGATCTTCTAAGGGCTTTGTGGCATTGACCATTAGTCTGCTACCTCCCGTAAGGAACTGGTCGACTCCACCGTACGAGTCTACATCATTATCTTCGAGTCTACTATAGCTGCCACCAAGTCATCGGTACTGCAAACCCGATAAGTGGAGACATAGGCAAGCACTATAGGCTTGCGCACCCCTCAGCTAACTGCACTTCAGCGTTAGCTCTCCTTTCTAGGATCTCCTCGATAGCTCCGCTTCAACGAGTAAGTTGATCTTCATTCCAGTGCATGATTTTTCTCAATGATGGTAGTACCATTTAAGTCTGACACTCATGCTGGGGCGCATAGTGAGTTATAATCTGGAACGTCCCTTCAAGAGGCTGTGGAATTAGAACCACTGGATGTACCATGTGGCGTTAATTTCTTTTGAGGGTTTCACTTCCGATCCTCGACACCGAGCTGTCTACATAGTTTTAGGTCTTACTATGGCTGTTAGAGTTTAACGCAGACTTCAAGATCTGAGACACGATGACGACGTGATGCGACACACGGCATTGTGCCAGATGCAATGAAGCAGCGAGAGCGGATGTATATGTTCCCTTAGCTGTTCGTCGACTCTCGTCTCCGCACCGTAACACTCAGTGGACCCTAGACGGTGCGCTGAGCAGACAGCATGGTCAGCTCCACCACCATCACATTTGTTCGTCGGCATCAACGACATGATTTGTGCATCAATCCGAGTCACAGTACACGTCTTGCTTCGTTTCGCACCAATCCCATCTGTCAGCAACAAACCATCCTGTCAGCAGCCTCCATTATGGTCTTTTGTCGTCACACATGACCACTGCCGTCATTGGGATGATACGGTCATCGTAGATGATGCCTAAGCTGAGGTCCTCGGCAGGAGGCAACTACGATAAGAGCATGCGAAACCTACCGTTCCTAAAAAGGTATTACTTACACATGTTGATAATCTACAAAACGGTACGTTTATGCCAAATTTCACGTCCGAGGTGAGAAAATCTCAGTGGCTATGCTAGCGGCCAATGTGTCTCGTAAGTTACTAGGGAAGTCTCCCTTATACTCTCCCCCAGACCCTCCTAGTGTCCTCCACAGTCAATATATAGGGGGTGGGAGATACATGCTCACCATTAACAAAGGTATCATTTCGCATTGGGCTTCACTGCTGCATACTCATGTTATTTCAACAGCTGATACGTGCTGACTTGACGTCTCCTGGCCAGCGCCGTCTGCATCTCCCTTTGGCCCTCAAGTTCCCCAATGCCCAAAGTCACAGAAGAAAGTAGTGTCTCACGCGCACCGTCATGCTGCACAAGCCCAGCTACGCCCAACCCTTCACAGCCGTCTCCCTTCAAATCATTTGTAGCGCCCGCAATAACAGTTGCCACGCAACCTTCACCCAGCGCACCACCAGCATCGACCGAATGCTCCAAGTTGACTGCGCGCAGGATCTAATCTGTTGCCCCAGGAACCCTTGACGCAATTTGCCTGACCAGTAACCAGCCATTACCGACATCATTGACACCAAACACATTGCCATCCCACCACCCGCGCGAATTGTGTCACAATCACCCAGATGGTCACCTGGCGTCCAAAATCCATGCTGCGGGTCGTGGCTCAACCACACCCTCCTGCAAGTGGCGACGACAATGGCATGACGACATTGGCATGATGCGACGACGCCAATGTGACGCAGTGACAATGCCAACGAGAACGACGGGAACAACATCAATGACACGATGTCGACGTCAAACCAACACAATTGTGATGACTGGGATGACTGGGACGAGCACGATGAAGTAGCAGGTGCGCACCTCTCTCCTCCCCCTGTCTCTCCTTTCTCACTCACTAGCACTTGACGACGACAAGCACGACGGTGACACGACTCCACCATCATGACAACGACTCGACGATGCAATGTTGTCGTCGTCATCTTCGCGCCCCATCCCTCCACCATTCTCACCCACATCCATGTTGACATGGCGCTACACCGACACCCCGACAGTGACAAAGGCGACATATCATTGTCGACATCCTCCACCGTCTTCTCACACCACCGCGACAATGACAACACTAGCAATAACGCGATGTGTCGTTGCCATCCATCTCACCTCACACCCCATCCTGCCACCCCATGTCCGCATCGACACAACGTGCAGTGAGTCCTGGTCCCCCTTCCTCCCTCTCGCAACGTGTTAACACAACGGGATGGAGGTGACATCTTTACCATGCCCAAACTAGTGCACGAACAACTGCAATGACAGCGCAATAACAACGACAGCGATGCGACCGACAACGACAACGATGCAGCACGGAGGGCAGTACGGGTTTGCATGCAGGTGACGATTTTGTGATCCCTACCTGTACCCAGTGCACACCCACACCCCTGGACTCGGACTCCTGCAGGTTACGTGGATCTGTGTTCTTTCCTACTACTTGTTGTCCTTATGTTGTCTTGCCATTGTGTTGCTGGTTTCCACTGTGGATGTATGCTGTCTGATTCATGTAGATTAATCGTAAATTTGAATGCTTTAACACAACCATATATATCAGCTACATCTAATCAGCCATGGCTTGTGTATCCAACAACTTGAGATCAACCAAACTTGAACTTCAAGTTAGTAGACGTTAGAGTGAAATTTTGCAATTGTCTATATGGTCTGTGGTGACTGTTATATCTGTGTAAGTTATAGAAAAAATTAGTTGATATGCAAGCAACATAACCACATATCTGGGTAGATTGTGTGGATCTTGCATCAGGAAATTGAAGAGAGTTTGCTCAACCTTTATAAAACATTATGATATTTGTCAAGTACATCCAAAATCATAATTCTGATACACATTTAGATCATACTAGATACTCCATGTGAGTGTTGATAAATAAGATAATTTATTCCAAGTCTTTGGCTTCTTACCTATTCTGCCACTGTGATCCAATATTGCTCATTTATCCAAATGATTATAGACTTGATCAATTCTCACTTCATTGCTAGATATGATAAATGGTAACAATGTAGTATATTTGATCAGGCACTTCTTACCTACTGACCAGATCAAATTCATATTCAATGATACAATTGATCCTACATGACATCTATAATACTCTATTTACATCTGATCTAAATTATCATAGAGATGCCAATAGTCATGGATATCTACTATGTGGCAGTTGATGTCCTTGATAACATTTACCTATCCTAGCCATGTGATCTATACCATCATGGAGACAATTATAGTCATTTCTATATTGTTTTCATAATAGATCCCTATTAGCAGAAATGTGATCATAGCCAAGTACATCTACTTGATGTTCTTGATATCATTTACCTATTTTAGCCATGTGATCTCTATCATCATGGAGACAATTATAGTCATTTCTATATTGTTTTCACAATAGATCCCTATTAGCAGAAATGTGATCATAGCCAAGTATATCTACTTGATGTCCTTGATATCATTTACCTATTTTAGCCATGTGATCTCTATCATCATGGAGACAATTATAGTCATTTCTATATTGTTTTCACAATAGATCCCTATTAGCAGAAATGTGATCATAGCCAAGTACATCTACTTGATGTCCTTGATATCATTTACCTATCCTAGCCATATGATCTCTACTATCATGGAGACAATGATAGTTATTTCTATATTGTGTTCACAATAGATCTCCAGTAGCATCAGTATGACTATGGTCATGTACATCTATTCATAGTGCTCTGGTGCTTTTCTGTCATAATTATACACACAGTGTGCTATAGAGGATTGATGCTCTTGATTACATCTTCCTATTCCCACTTTCAGATCTATATTGCCATAGATAAAACTATGTTCATTTATATCTCATGGATGCAGTGGTTCACAACAATCACAGTGTTATACATTACATATCAGACCTCCACAGTCATAGTAGTGAACATAGTCATACATATCTACTATGTCAATATTCATGCCCTTGATCACATCTTTCTATTCTCACTTGTAAGATCCACACTGTCATGGAGAGAACTATTTTCATTTCCATATCATGGATATATCTGATCATAGTCATCTTCATATTATACTTTATATTGTATATCATCACTGTCAAGGGCATGGGCATGGTCACATTTATATATTAGAATTTGAAGATAATCATTTCAAATATTTGACAAGCTGGCTATATTACAGACAATTGTAATCAAACTAAACAACATGATTACTTTGTTCCACAATATCAGAGTTAGAATGTTGATATAGTATTTTCTAATGGCATTTGTGTTAATATAATACCTAGTTGTTATTTTCTTTCATTTCTGCAACAATTTTATTTATCAACATGGACATTCTGCCTGGTAATTCTGACAGGTATAGCCAGGATTATGTATGTTGTATTTTACATTATTATTTGATGATTGACATATTGTGATATTTTGTTATCAAGATCCTGTTAAATGATAATCCCTATTGGAAAGCCATATGTTACCATGTTCTCACAGCCTACAGGGCACAACAATTGATATCATACTTCATAAAACCATACATAACCTAGTTGACATGGTTTCATATTATAAAGTGTGTTTAACAATGTGATATCTTAACAAAAATCTATATTATGTAAGATTACTCAGCACCATCAGCAATCTCGACATTCCTCTCATTCTGCTCAACACGCCTTTGACGAATCCTGGCAAGGGCACTATTCTTCGATGGGAGATATTGAATCTCAGTATAAAGAGGAAAGATCTGTCTATTCACTTTGAATTCACAATGTTATGGCCTGACTGATGGTAAACAACTTACCTGTTCCACCACATCATCAGTTGGTCAACTTCCTCCTTCTCCTCAATGTCATCAAGTAAGTCCAAGATACTATTATAAAACCGCTTGGAATCTGTCACATGGTCCGTACGGGAAAAAACTTGTGTCGAAGTCAATGCAAACTGTGCCTATCATAAATAAGCACGTGACAAGCACGACACGCGTCTCTGCTTACCTGTGTTGCGACATAAGCAAGAGACGCTTTCGTAACAGAGCGCATGCCGTGGATGCGCGCATTTCCAGAGCGCGTGGCTTTGGGTTCTTGATCCACAGAGCTCGGGGATGTAAAGACGTGCTTGAAAGCCTTTACAAGATCAGTGAAAGTCAGGACAACGAACTACAATAACCAGCACATACAGATACGAGCAGGCCACTGCAGAAGAGGCCATTCCATGGGTCATCAGAATCGTATGTATAGTTCGCATAGAGGAAGACCGGCCATTGGTCTCCAGCTACCTGCAGCTCACCGTTTGCCAGCTTCATACGCGTCCTGCGAGTCACATTCAGGTCATCAGAAGAGTAATAGAGTAGAATAGAAAACTCGCTCAATGTTATTCCAGTCTAAACCCGCTGGACAGAGCAACGCTCCAGTTTGGTCATGTTGGAAGCCTTGTCCAGCTTTGACGTTACGAGGGATATGGGGACTTAGTGACTGTCCTTTCGGGGTGATCCAATCAATGATTGGACCTTTCATCCCCTTCGTGTCATCGGCCCTTGCGCCGTGAGCACCTTTTTGAACCTGTCAAAGTCAACAGTCAGTCATTTGGTGCATAAATGAAGATAACGGAATCTACAAGGTCAGCGATCGCGATCTCCTCCTCCTCTGAGGACTCCAACAGCCGGCTTTCTAACCCGGGTACAACTCGAAGGAGTTTGCAAAAAACAGCCTGCTCTTTCCTGTCGCTGCAAGCCAAGTCAGCGGTGACCTAGAAGAATTAATCGAGAAAAAAAACATACACGCTAGTCAAGGATTCATCGGGCGTATCGTCAGACATGGCTAATATACCATTCGTGATGAGCGTTTGCACGTTGCAAAATGCGTGCACCGCCCTGCCAAAGTGGCGCCCGTGGTGGACCAACAGGTCCTGAGTAGTCCTTTTGCGACGCTAGCGGTTTATCATCATTCATTCAAAGGAGGGCCAAGACTCACAGTTTTTTCCTAGGACCTAGTTGTAAAGCGCTGGAGCAACCACGCTTCCTGATGGATGTAAGCCGCTCCGAGTCGTCAGCCTGAGTGGAACTGGAAGAGGCAGACATCAAAACACGCTTGGGACGGGGGTGTGAGGGAGAATCCTACCACCGACACTATTGCCCATGAACCTCATATATATGCCATGAGACTAAGTGGTGAGCAAGCTTCACGCCCGGTTTCATTGCTGTGTGAGGTGAGAAAGCTGAACGTTGAACTGCTGCCGGGCACAAATCCGTTACCTAAGAATTTACGTTGGTGTTGACAACCTTGGCGGGTGAGAAAATTAGGCACGCACCCGACTCTTTCCCATCACCGACGGACTGGCTAGAGTCCTCGAGTAGCAGCTAGTACTTGGTCCCTCGGCGACACTTGACTGCGGGACGTTAGTCACGTCACACAGGAAGATGAACAAAATCCTTGGATATATGCATGACAGTTGCTATCCTGGTTCAAGCTTATCGTCTCGAAAGGTTATCCTGAACCAGCAGGCACGCAGGGAATCAAATCAATCGAATTAACATAGTCCGACGAATTGGACGTTTTGTGACACACCAAAGTAAGTACTTACCTTGCTTGCAAGGTAATTATTTCCCATCACTGACTCATCACTTAAGCGTAAGCCTCACCCACATCCTTCTGCCTGGTCAATGTTTGGCATATGGGAAAAGTCGGCAATGGACCAGTGTCGCATCTACTCCTATTCCACTCGCCATGAGCTTAAAAACGCCAACTTCTCACCTGGTCCAAAGTACTCAAGAACATTCCGATGGCGTCGTCAACGGGAAATACTCAGAGACGTCAATTTAGAGGTGTGGTTCTTCCATACTGATACTGATAAGCTCACCGAGTAACTCTCGACACGGACAGCCTCTCCTCCAAGTCCGCTGACCCAGAGAGTCGTTGCCATTCCAGGAATCAGTGACCTCCATGAGGTTGGTCTACTGCTATCTCCAGCTGGAAGTCCCAGTGAGCAACCGCCACCCGCAGCATGGTTATTGTCATGCCAGAACTCACCCCCGCCTTCAAGTTGGTAACTGCAGTCATCGATCCGATAACACCCCTCCCGTCGTGTACTTGGACTCAAAGACTTCAACAAGATCGTTGCGAGAAGTGTTGTCTGCCCTCATTCAGAAGGTGCAAGTGACGGCCCATGTAGGACAGTTCTTGGGTGATTCTCCTGCAAATCCAAATGTTGGTTTTGTTACCGGTGGTATGTCTCATGGTGTCTGTAGGGTATGTCATCGCTTCTGCGATACTGAGTCAGTGGTTGCAAGGAGATAGTTGCGAGGGGTCGAGGTTAAGTAACATGGACCCTAGAGAAATCTCAGCTTCCTTCAGAGACCATTCGATATTACTGATACAAAAGAAAAAGCAATACTAGTACTGCATTCGTATTCGTACTTCATGTGACAGGAACCCATTTCACTGGGACTCAGAAAGGATACAAAGGAACATAACAGTCACCATATATCACCCCAAAATAGACAGAACATGACTGTCAGATTCTGACAGTCGAACGACTTCGTTGTTTGAGTATATCGTTCAGGCTAGAGCAAAACAGATGACCTACAATCAGTAGTCTTGATCATCCTCAGCCCCTCACAAGAGCGTGAGAAAATCCATCATGACTCACCCTCGAGAGGCAGTCCAAACAAGAAGACATGGTACCAGTGTATGCTGGTACCAGAGGGGATGCCGAGCGAGACGGGAATGTTGGACTGATAGTCAAACGACCAACAGTCAAGAGGTAGTGAGCTTCCGGAGTAGTAGCAGGACTTATTCCTGACAAGAACTGCGTGTGGGCACCCTCTATGGTCTCCATGGAAATATGTTCCGCAACCACTTCCTGAACCATCTCAAGGGACATCTGAGCCTTCAGCAGATTCTCCAAGGCAATCTTCTTTGCCTTCAGTGCGGTGCACCACATGTCAGCCTGCTTGGCAGCAGCCTGTCGGAGAGCCGAGAGCACATTGTTGGGATTCTGGTCCAAAAGCTGATCAGAGGGCAATCATGAACAAGCTTTGAAGCATTACCTCGGCCTCAGCCGACCCTTCGATATCCGAAGAATCAGCTGATGATAGAGAGGACAAGGGGGATAGCGGGGGGCTCGAAGACATGAGAGGATGCTGATTGATTTCAAACGCAGACGGAATGATTTGCATGGGAGTAGTATCCATGAACTGCGATAGTTGCGGTCAAAATATAAGAAGGGGTTGTAACCCAACTGTGGAAGAAGAGTTTTATATATCCCATCAATATTTGATTCGGAGGACTCCAAGTCCGCCGCCACCGCGTGAATCTCATGACAGCCCTGTGAGAGGTTGATGGGCTACTACTAGTAGAAAGCTTGCCAGCGAGGTGAAGTGAAAGGGACAATACCATATGACTTGGACGAAAGAATTACGGATGCATGCTCCGAGAACGTCGCATGCGGAATCGGCACTAACGAGGCCTGCGATTCACTATTGTAGAATATGTGAAATGTCGGATCTGATGAGCAGTCCGAGGATTGAAGCCAGTGACCATGAGCAGATTTAAAACTTGAAGTGTACCAAATGAATGTCGTTCCCAAGGTACAGGTGAAGAATTTTGTGGTAGTGGTACTCGTAGTAACAGGTCTGCAGGAGAAAAAATGTGACTCAGGCGTCATTGAACAGGCTTGCTAAGCAGCTCCGCTTGTTGTACCTTCCGCGCTACCTGGATCCGAAGTTCCTCGGCTCTCGACCGTACATCCCGAGTCCACGCCACCTAGGGCCTAAGTTACTATTGTAGAGTTTGACCTTGTCCCTTCGAACGAGAGCTGATCATCTCTTTTGCAAGGTTCCGGAAAGTAATGAAGTGCAGGACAGAGGAAGCTGTCTGTAGTCACCCGTCTGTATGGCCCACGTCCCCACGAGGTAAGCAGAAGTGCACCAAACGGTGAGCCTCAGTACCCGGGCCGCTACACCAAATTCGGCAGAGTCGTCGGAGAATCTGCGTCCAATAGAGGTGTGATCCAGGGATAGACGAGAACTAAACCCTTCACCCCCGACAGGTCATCATTAGTTTCCATGAGCACATTACCGAAAACCTGCGTCATGTGCCGATGAACAGGTACGTTCAAGTCGGCATCACGTTCATGTTCCGACACATGAACCGGATTAGTAAGGCGGAAAACCAGACCAGAAACTCTCGATCAGCGCTGATGGTCAGAGATGGGAGATCATATAGCTTGTCGTGCAGTCCAGTAACCGCCAAGGACAGGCTACTCAAGGACGGCTGCAATGAATCACAGTTGCCTCAATGGGTAGCGGAATGTGAGAGAGGGGAAATTTGGTCATAGAGTCTCGGTGAGGTCGGATGGGAGGTAGCTCTGACAACCACCTGACATTCAAGTCCAGGAAAGAATTGTGACATTATCCGAACATGTGAGGATGTGCTCCAGGAGGTGACCCACTGCCAACTTTCCTTCACCATATATCACCGGAATCGGGACATTGAATATCCCAACCAAGGAGTTAATGTGTTGTTTGGCGTTTCGAAGCTAAATGCAACTTCTGGCATGCTGCCCTTTCTAGGCCGGGCTGCAGCAAATCCAAATACCGCACAGGAACTTTCATCAGGAAAATTTTGAAGTGCTGATATGCCTAGCTGAATATGACCAACTATATATCAGTCTGATACTCCCATATAAATGCATATTTGGCACTATCATTTGAAAATCATAAATTATAGAATTGATAA
>JBBPLX010000494.1:0-21094 GCA_038090015.1 Leccinellum albellum
CAGGGATTTCAAGGTGAGTATCATGGTTCGGCACTACTATCTGACTCTGATCATCTTGTAGAACCTTCTTTGTTGATCGAACCATCCGACAATATCTGAGGGTGGAAATCATGTCGCGCATGGGGGAGTGAGTTTCAAGTTGGCGGCGGAAGCGGTGAGGCCGGGAGTATTGAGGCAGTATGAGCAGGAGGACGAGGACGCAGCTAAGGAGTTGGATGAGGCAGTAAAAGCGTTGGGGGCACGACGGTCACGGTTTTGGATGTGTGCACGGTGGTGGCCAATACATGTGTCTTGTTGGAAGGGTCTGCAATTACTTAGTTTCTTCATGACCACAAAGCTAGAACACGTACGAGGTCGAACACTACACCTTTCTTGAGGTAAGTGATGTGCAATTCCGATCTGAACACCCTCCGCCTTCTCGGTTCGACATATACTCGGTGTTGGGGCGGCGTACGACCGGCCGCCGTGACTGCATTGAACCAAAAGCACAGAGAGGCGGATCGGAGCAAGCCGCCAAAGAGGCTCCTTGCAGTTACATATGTAAAAGAGGGGTCCGACGTAACATCTGATCCGGAGCCGATGTAAAGCAGCTTGAAAGCGTGATGAGTTGAGATGGTGAGTTTTCGGCAAATGCAGCGAGATTGTACCCACTCAGTGTTCACAAAAGGGCTGTCAGAGAGGAGGGTCCTAGAGGGAGAAAAAGCGTGCGCGGGTGAAAAGACATGGCGGTGAAGGCAAAGCGTGGCAAGGTAGGGAAGCACAAACTCAAATATCTCCTCCGATCTTCGCATCCTCAAGACGTTTCAACACTACCGTAACCTGATGACTGGCGCCTCCTCGTCTCCGTTTTCGGACGACTCACTCTATATAACCGACACATGTCGCGTGTTGGTACAGCGTCAATTGCGCAGTTACAAAATACAACGGTGGAATCGAGTACTTAGCAATACACTTGCCAAGATGTCTGTGGCAAATGTCGCAAACCAACACATCGCATGGGCAGACCGAGACGTAGCCAGCTATCTAAGTCACCTGGCTTAGTTCACTCTTCGACCTTGATTTTCTTCCTTCGAATATCCCCTGTGGGTACACACGCACATGCATGTGCGTTCGAGCAAAAGATATTAGTGTCCGACGTTTGGGACAACGGTTTGAGGAGGTATATATGAAGAAGAAAATGAATGAATGAAATACGACGTACTCGACGACGTAACTACGTCCTCTTCGTACTCTCTTTTGACGATGGCGATTGGCGCCGACGCTGGGGCGGCCCTGGCTGCATGCTGAAGGAAAAACGCATTCACCTCGGCTTCCAGCGTTGCCGAGGGCCGGTATCCAGTACCGGCTGCGGAAGGGTCAGGTTTGAATACTACAAGCGCCAACACCTTCAGTCTCCACTCTGGAGCAGAGTTGGCATCATACCTTGAGATTCGCTTTCCTCTTCCTTATATTCCCTCTTGACGGTCGCTGGCGACGCCGCGGTAGTTGTACGCTCTAGGAAGGCATTTACCTCGTTTTCCAGTTTCACCGAGGGCTGATAAACCGAACTAGCTGGGCAGGGGGCGTAGGATGCTTCTAGCACCGCGTCGCAGTCTTTCCGTTTCTACCCTAGAGATGTTAAAGATGGACGTACCTTCCGTATATTCCCTCTTGACGGTCGCTGGCGACGTCGAGGTGATCGTACGCTGCAGGAAGGCGTTTACCTCATCTTCTAGCTTCACCGAAGGCTGATAGACCGAACTCGCTGGACAAGTGGCCCGGGCGTGGGATGCTACAAGCACCGCGTCCCAGTCTTTTCATCGCCATCCTGGCGGCGTTAAAGATGAACATACCTAGAGATGTGGTCGCATCCTCTTCATACTCCTTTTTGACAGTGGTAGTTGGCGAAGGCGATGCCGTCGTGCATTGTCGAAGAAATGCATTCACTTCATTTTGTAATTGTGCGGAGGGTCGATAACCCGAACTTGTAGGAGGGGCAAGTTGTGACGGTATACCAATCGCGTCTTTTGTTTCCTCCTCCGCAGCGTTCGGCGAGCGGAGTATGTTAATGGCTTCCTCGTCTATACAAGCAGAAGTGGATATATTAATGAGACTAATGTCTCGGAGACGAAGAAAACAGTAGACCCTTACCCAATTCATACGGATCGAGTTTCTTGATAAATTTGGGAGGAGGAGGTGACGACGACCGGGAGGTGGAAGCACCAACTTCTTCTTCAGCTGGTTTCTGATTAAGAAACGTCGCGTGGGACGGGTGTTGCTTTGGTGGTTGGTACGGAGTGAAGATATTTGTTGGCTCGGGCTGGCATGGCCCGCGACGTCAGCTATATGCTAACAAACGAGGTATATGCTCACCGCTTGATCCTCTTCCGCAGGTATCTCCCCATCTTCTTGTTGTTCCGAGGGTCGGGGTATCGGCGATAGTGATACTCTGCAGGGGGCTGCCGGTTGGTGTTCTCCGCTATCCACCTGGCCGGGCGCTGGTTGGAGGAGTGGCGAGCGTGGTATAGGCAGAACGAAATTGATGAGAGTCAAAGGTGGAGAGGTCCATGTCGGTTGCGGGTAAGGAGACTTGGCAGGCACGCTCTCGAGCGGGAGACTCGCAGGGAAATTCTCTTTCCAGTTGTCTTGAAAGCGCCTGGTAGTTGGGGCACATGAGCCAGAGACACAAGACAAGAACGCACTCACGGTTCGTAGGGTCTCCGTTGTTCCTCCAATTGTACAAAAAGACACACGTCGAGCGTTGGGCGTCGTTCGGATGCGGAAAGAATTTTGAAAAGGTTGCCCACCGATGCTCGCCGAGCAGTGGGATGATGTCGGTGTCTTGTGCAAACTGGATGATGATCTCGTCGCGCTGTCACCCCCAGGATAGACGGCGTTCCTCAGCCTTACATATACGCATACACGCACGCCGCCCGCGCGACGAAAACAACAAAGAAACACTCACGGTACCCATAGAATATATGCACTCTATTGTTGCAGGACGTCCCCCGCCCAGTCCAGATTCACGAAGGACGAACTGAACCCACGACGCGATTCGATTGAAGTCCCCTTTGTCGCGTTCTCGGGGTGCTGCGTTCATTCCCCATGGATTCGTGACGACGACGTACACCTCGTCTGGAACATCTGTATAGGGTGGCCCCAACTTGGCTCTCCGGGGCATAATATTTTGGGGGACGTGAAAGGAGTGGCGAGGTGGCAAGAAATTCCATAGTCTGTCGGAGATTCATCTCTTTCAGTATGACACCCTCCACAAAGTAACGAGATCTCCTTTTTGTTTTATTCCGACTGACGAAACGCATATATTCAGACCATCTGTGAGTATCGCAAGAGCGACAATGCACCGAGCCGCTCGTTTTGCTCAGAACTCGGGTCGACATGGTCACCCACGCAAGCGACGTAAGATCGAATCCAACGCAGCTTTTTCTAATGTGACGATATCATTTCCCCGTAATACCACCTCTGTACTTTCAAATCCACACGAAGAGGACGACCCCAACAAGCATGTCGATCTCGAGAACTCCGAGGTGAAGAATGGCGAGTCCATCGCAGCGCTAAGGAGAATGGTGCTCGGAAAAGTGGAAT
This sequence comes from Leccinellum albellum, assembly GCA_038090015.1. Taxonomy (NCBI): domain Eukaryota; kingdom Fungi; phylum Basidiomycota; class Agaricomycetes; order Boletales; family Boletaceae; genus Leccinellum; species Leccinellum albellum. The sequence goes on from JBBPLX010000494.1 coordinate 3,583, forward strand.
ACAAGGCTTCCCAAACTGTGTGAGTTGCATTCACCTACGCTTTGAATCGTCTCATTATTCTTCTGGAAGCCCGGGAAAGTACGTAGCGCTCGACTGTGAAATGGTAGGTGTCGGCATCGATGGTAAAGAGTCCTCTCTGGCCCGCGTCAGTATTGTCAACTATACTGGTGCCGTCATTCTCGATGCCTTCGTACAACAACGTGAACGAGTCGTCGACTATCGAACCAAGTGGAGTGGTATTCGAAGCGCGGATCTAGTTGGCTCTGGTACGTATCACATGAGAGAGCAGGCAGAGCTAATCAAACGTCGCCTATAGCTAAGCCATTCAAGGAAGTACAGCAAACAGTAGCAGACATGATCAAGGACCGGATACTGGTTGGCCATGCTGTATACAACGACCTCAAAGTACGTGCATCATGCATACAAGGATGCTATCTATGACATCGTGTGCATATAGTCACTCTTGCTCTCTCACCCATCTCCCCAACTCCGTGATACCCAGTCGTTAGCGTATAAGCACCGCGTTGTCAAGTCTCGTCGTCCAGCCTTGCGCGTCCTTGTAAAGCAAGAACTCGATATTGTCATCCAGGGCGGCGAACACAGTAGTGTATGACAACTGTTCTCCCTCCCTCATATCCTCGTATATCTGACGTTGGTCAAAGGTGACGGACGCGCGTGCTACAATGGCTCTTTTTCGACTGCATAAAAAACAATGGGAAAGTGGTTTTAGACCATTTCGCTCTCTTGCCCACCCGCCATCGAAAAGCAAGGGACAAGCGCGTGATGAATCTACAAACACGCCCTCCGCGTCTTCTAATTTGTCCAAGAAACGAAAACGCCCAGAGGGGTCTGGGTTCGATACCGACAACTTGGTGTCAGAAGCGACGAGCTCTTTGCATCCATCACCAACGCAGCATATACCCAAACATCGTGAGCAAAGAAGTGTGCCTCGACCGTCAGGGGGCTCGGTGATACGCAAGGGGATTTCATCTGGTATATCAACTGTCGTTAGGAGGGCCAACGGAGGAAAGGAAATCCAGGGGAATGGTGCGCGAACCAAGGATATCGTCGGCGCAAAGGGCGGAGGTGTCAGAAGCAACTCCAAAGGTAGGAAAAATACAGGAACCGGTGTCGAGAAGTGGTGGACGAGCTTGGGAGGGGGTAAGAAAGGCAGCATCAGGCTATGATGACCATCACATTTATCCCGTGCATAGAAGATTTACGTATGCACGGAACATTCGGTTCTTTATTTCCTCTTCTCAAGAGTATTCGGTGCAGAACCTCGTTTATTATTCTTCCTTTTTCCCTCAGGCTCCTTGTTCCCCGATCTGCAACACGCTGCGTGCGGCGACAGCCTCTGTCATCATCGTACAATGCACTCATTATCAGTCGCTGATGGGGTGTATTGCAGAAAGGTTCATGAACATGAGGGATTGCATCTCTACCAGCTGAGACCGTATGGACTGCCAGGACTAATTACGCTTGGGACGTTCGTCTCTTGTTCAAGCGTAGAATCACCCATCTCTTTGTTTCGTTCTCGTCTCTAAAGTCATGTGTAGAGGTAAACTACTCTGGTTTCATATTGATAAAGTATGTCATTCCATTCTTTTCAGAACAGTCTTCTGACCTGATTGATGGCTGCGGGTCACATACAACGAGGTCGGTCGTGTCCATCTCCTAGGTATCCCCAGCTGACCGATACTATAACTCAAAGATCGACAAATGCATGATGCTTGTGGAGTCACGACATCCCTTCCTTCAGAGTTACAAGGCCTACCGCTATAATCAGCCGTTCTATTGCCTTTTAGCAGCTCAAAGTCCATTAACGCGAGCATATAGCTTCGGAGCGCGACACGACCTGGCGCCAGATGCCGGTGCAGCGGACGCCTCCGATATGGCTGTGGGAGTATCCTTGCTCGAGCGGAAGAGACTGGTATCATCAATATCCCAACCCCGCTCCGCAGCTTCGACTGAAGCGCAAGACAATCTCCCTCATCATCACCATCACTATGCTCATCGCTCTCATGAATATGCAGGTTGTCAAGAACGGCTCAGAAGCAAACAAATGCTTCGCAATCCTGATGTTTAATACAGTCTTGTGGTCGTCCGAGGTCTATGTGCTGTTCTCATCGTATGACGCTTGATCTGACGATGTTTAAGCAATCCCATTCTTCGTGACGTCAACCCTTGTTCTGCTTCTTTCGTCCTTAGGGTCATTCGTTCGGATGATGAAAATCCAGTTCCATTGTCAACACCTGATGCGACCAAGTACTCTATCTCGGCATGTCACTGATTAGTATGCCATTTAGACATGTACTCTCGGTCATGTTTTCGCCTACGACCATGCTTCTCATTGATGGTTGGACTATCTCCGCTGCTCTCAGCAAGACGAATACCGATCGGATACTGATCACACGCCTACTGAGCGTAGCCGCGTCGAAGCCGCGAACAGATCTTTTGGCCTTTATGTTCGTGTCATGCTTTACCAACATATGGATTAGGTGTGTCCTCACCTTTGTTATCCGAGCGAAGACTGACATATAGGTGTCGTTGCTCCAGCACTTGTTTCACGTTAATCCGCGTATGTCTGCTTAGTGCCATTCGACCGCTCTCTAAATTCCTGAACAGCCTGTCCTCCGGACGGTACCTGAGAGGGCGTCTTTTCCGCCGTGCTCGGTCGTGCGTCCACCTCTACCCGTGTAGAACTACCTCTGACAGTTGTGACACGTACACAGCTCGGAATCGCGCTCGCCGCCAACATCAGCGGACAAAGTTCCCCAGTCTCCATGGCCCAGAACCTCATCGCCTGAGGGTTCATGGACCCTCAACTCGACTGGGCGAGTTAATTCGCCGTTGCACTTCCCGTGTCGATCATCTCGATCGTAGTGATATGGTTGCTTCTGTTGGCCAGCTACCGGCCCACGCGCACCGGACGGGGACGGAGAGATCGAGATACGGACAATCAGGCCTACGAGGGCAGATTTCACGCTGAAGCAGTGGTGGATGAGCGTGGTGTGTCTGACCACGATCGTGTTGTTGTGTGTCGAGCGCCAGATTGAGTCCACGATTGGGGATATGGGGACTATTACCATTATCCCGATCGTTGCGTTCTTTGCGACTGGTGTTTTGAGAAAGGTATAGTAATGGGGATGTCTTAATCAGTGCTGACCATAATTTGCTTAGGATGACTTTGAGCAATTCACATGAACGATCACGTTCTCAGCCATGGGCGGGATTGTACTGGGTGACGGCGTCAAGTCGAGCGAATTAATGAATACGATAGATGGTCTCATTCATCGTTTGCTCGAAGGGCGTGAGTTGTACACCATTGTCCTCGTTCTTTCCATTGTCGTTCTCGTATGCTTCCCTTTCCCCCGTTTTACTCTTTATTGTTCCTCATCGCACTGACGCTTACCCATCCCATCCCATCCATCCTCTCTCCCTTGACTACAAGTTGTATTGACATTTATCAGCCATACGATAGCAAGCATTCTCGTGCCAATTGCACGACAAATGGGCAAAGACCTCCCTGGCAATCCCTCGAACCTGCCTACTTTCGTAACTGCGCAAATTTGTTCGACGGGGTGGGTATGCCTGTTTCTGGGTTCCCGAACCTCCTTGTGTACGTCATATGTTTCATTTGATCATTCATTCGTTCTCTCCCAGTTCTCGTGATATTGATGTGCTGACGACTTGATGGGATCGATAGGGCAGCACAAGAGGATGATCTCGGACAGGTTTACCTCACCAACATCAATTTCCTCAAGAATAAAATTCCGGCGAGTATTATTGTGATGATGGTATGCGTTCCGTGCTTCCATGAAATCTCTATAGCTGAGGTGTGTATGACAGTTCATGTCTACGGTTGGGTATATATTGATGAGGGCAATCAGGTAAGTTTGGATGACATGTATAATCCATCTTCTGGGTTGTTTTTAATGTCGTTTTCTATAGTGTTTTAATGGATAGATGCTTGAGTAGGAGGTGGATGCAAACTATTGATACTATATTTAGGTTTACTTTGTCATTGACTTCAACAAATTCACATACTGCAATGCATGCTGAATTCTTTATAAATAGACCCATTGAATGATTGAAAGAGTCTGAGAGGATTCCACTCATTTCTAGGTCAGTTTGCTTGATCCATTGGTTTCAATTGCCCTCCCCTCCTTTCTGTCTCTTGCTATTACTCATCCTAATAGTATGACAGACAAATAATTGATGTCCTTCCACAACTAGATGCTCTCTTCTGACTATGCTGCTGGGAGCATAATTGAGCTCATTGCTTGAGCTTCCACATTCACAATGAACATTCCTACAGTTGTATCTTCATTATTTAGCTATCTTTCACTCACCCCCTCTTCATCCTCTCTCAACAATTATCTGCTCTGGGAACTCTCATAGTGTCATACAATGGTTCAAGCCATATAGTATTCAGGAGTACTGCCAAAAAATCATAACTGTAACCATCCAGGTGAATAAATGAATCACTTCCAACAAGATATCCAGGACTCTCCAAATAGGGATCTATCTATTTTGTGTTGACTCATCCCATGAGAAGATATAACTAAAGCACAAACAGGAAGATCAAAATCAAGCCTATTCCAGGGAGCAATCCAACCAAAGAGAAGATTGTCAGGTGATTTTATCCATCCATCTTGCATATATAAAGAACCAAATGTAAGCAAGTCTTCCACTTTCCACACCCTGATAGTTTTATCACAAGAGCTAGAAACAATGTAGGTGCCATCAGGTGAATAGGAAACAGATAATACTGGATCACTATGTCCCTGGAATGGTCCTGCCACAAGCTGACCACTAGTCACACTCCATACCCTAATGGAGTTGTCCCAAGAGCCAGAGACAATATGGGTCCCATCAGGTGAATAAGCAACAGAGTTGACCCAATGTATGTGTTTCTGGAATGGTTCTGCCACAAGATGACCATTGATTGGATTCCATACCCCAATGGTGTTGTCTTCAGAGCCAGAGACAATATGGGTCCCATCAGATGAATAAGCAATAGACCTGACTGAATCTGTGTGTCCCTGGAATGGTCCTGCTACAAGCTGACCACTGCTTGCATTCCATACCCCAATGGTATTGTCTTCAGAGCCAGAGACAATGTGAGTCCCATCAGGTGAATAAGCAACAGACATGACTGAATTTGTGTGTCCCTGGAATGGTCCTGCCACAAGCTGACCACTGCTTGCATTCCATACCCTAATAGTCTTGTCCTGAGAGCCAGAGACAATATGAGTCCCATCAGGTGAATAAGCAATAGACCTGACTGAATCTGTGTGTCCCTGGAATGGTCCTGCCACAAGATGACCACTAGTTGCATTCCATACTCTGATGGTCTCGTCCCGAGAGCCAGAGGCAATGTAAATCCCATCAGGTGAATAAGCAACAGACTGGACTGAATATGTATGCCCCTGGAATGGTCCTGCCACAAGCTGACCACTGCTTGCATTCCATACTCTAATGGTCTTGTCCTGAGAGCCAGAGGCAATGTAAATCCCATCAGGTGAATAAGCAACAGACTGAATCCAATCTGTGTGTCCCTGGAATGGTCCTGCCACAAGCTGACCACTGTTTGCATTCCATACCATAATGGTCTTGTCTCCAGAGCCAGAGACAATGTGAGTCCCATCAGGTGAATAAGCAACAGATTCAATCCAATTTGTGTGCCCCAGAAACTGTTCTGCCACAAGCTGACCACTAGTTGCATTCCATACCCTAATGGTGCCATCCCAAGAGCCAGAGACAATTTGGGTCCCATCAGGTGAATAAGCAACAGACCAGACTTCATTTGTGTGCCCTTGGAATGGTCCTGCCACAAGCTGACCACTAGTTGCATTCCATACTCTGATGGTCTGTTCCTGAGAACCAGAGACAATGTGAGTCCCATCAGGTGAATAAGCAACAGACCAGACTGAATCTGTGTTTCCCTGGAATGGTCCTGCCACAAGCTGACCACTGCTTGCATTCCATACTCTGATAGTCTTGTCACAAGAACCAGAGACAATGCGAGTCCCATCAGGTGAATAAGCAACAGACCAGACTGAATCTGTGTGTCCCTGGAATGGTCCTGCCACAAGCTGACCACTTAGGCTGGTTGCATTCCATACCCTAATAGTCTTGTCCTGAGAGCCAGAGACAATGTGGGTCCCATCAGGTGAATAAGCAACAGACTTAACTGAATCTGTGTGTCCCTGAAATGGTCCTGCCACAAGATGACCACTAGTTGCATCCCATACCCTAATAGTGTTGTCTTCAGAGCCAGAGACAATGTGGGTCCCATCAGGTGAATAAGCAATAGACCAGACTGAATATGTATGTCCCTGGAATGGTCCTGCCACAAGCTGACCACTGCTTGCATTCCATACTCTGATGGTCTTGTCCCGAGAGCCAGAGGCAATGTGAATTCCATCAGGTGAATAAGCAACAGACTGAATCCAATCTGTGTGTCCCTGGAATGGTCCTGCCACAAGCTGACCACTGTTTGCATTCCATACCATAATGGTCTTGTCTCCAGAGCCAGAGACAATGTGAGTCCCATCAGGTGAATAAGCAATGGACTGGACTCCCTTTGTGTGTGCCTGCAGAATATGGATCTCAGGTGGCCAATTTGTTGGCTGTTGAGATATCATAAAGGCATCCATTTGGAGGTGATCAGACCAGAGTGCACAAAGTGCTGAGTCAGAGGGAGTTTGAGGCATGGCTGATAAATACAGATGGCATGTGCATTCCCTCAGCACAGGAGCAAATACTTGGATGAACTGGAATGCTTCTGATGCTAACATGCTAATCTCATGGTTCTTTTAACATTTCTACTCAGTCTCAATTGCATCCTAGTCTTGTGATAGCTAATCTTACCTTGAGTTGGGCCCACTTTTTCAACATACTGCAGGTCTCCATGGCAGACAAGATGAACACCAGTGGTGAAGAAAATGCAAGAAGACTGATGGCTTCAAGCCAATAAGGAAGGAAATTCTTCAAGAAATATATGATGTCATCCAGCAAGTCTTGCTCAGGAGCAGTGTTACTAAGGTGGACCATCCAGTATTGGCAAGAGTATATCAAGTGGGGAGGAATAGCTTTCTTCACCTGCTCTGACAGATCATGGATAGCCTTGTTGGGCTGTCGAGAGTCCTTCAAATCACAAATGTTAAACCAAAGCATACTTTGCATACATCCAACTAATGCTTTCCCAAGATGTAGAGAATGATGGGTGCCAATAGTGATGTGAAAGGTGGAACTCCTTGTTTCATCCAACAGGAAATCACGGAATGATGAATGAAGGGGTCGAATGGGCTTCTCCTCATCATGCACTCCATCCAGCAATGATCCCATGGGCTTGACTATCTCCCGAATCTTAAGGTCCTTGAGCAGTGCAGAAAGGGACATCAATGATAGTGGTTCCTGCAGTACTAGTATGATGGCCATCACTTCTCGGAATGATTGTCGAGCCTTATTAAGTATGAACAGTTGACCCAGAACAGTTTGGTATAGTGTATCCAGAGGGTTGATCACATCTACACTGTGTTCCAGAAGTATCTTCATCCGGTCTGAGGGGCTGACTCCAACGGCACCCTCTCCTCGAATAAATTTACAAGCTGTCGAAGCCCATTGAAAGAGATGCTGAGAATGGTGGACAAGCAATCGACACCACTCTTGCTCAGGCCAACTGGCCTCGAGTTCAGTGTACCGACTAAGGAAATGGTGGATAAACTTCGAGATGTCTTCGTCAACATCCTCCCCCGAGATCTCTCCCATTTGCTTATGGATGAAAAGTGAATCACTTGCAAATGCATCGAGGATGTCACTTTCGGGTCGGGAGGTGATTAGGAAGCGAAGGTTGGCTGGAAGTGAGTTGTCGGAAATCTGCTTAGAGATGGCTTCCAACAGCTGATGGCGATCAGCGGGGCTGCCACTTTCGTCGAGGGCATCGATAATGATCACTAATGGTCCGATGGGGTGGAGATCCTCGCTAGGTTCGATAATGAGGCGCTCGATCTGCTCGTCCGGTGAGACAGACGTGCGAAGCGCTCGATTGTCCTTCACGATTCCCCAAAGAGCAGATTTGTACTGTGGGTCGTGATCAGACAGGTCGCGTGCGATGGTGCTGAATAGGTTCTGAGGGTTCCGCCTCGCGACGTCAGTGCTCGAGAAGCAATACGACGAGCCCAGTCGCTTTAGTCCATCATACAGCCGTGCGATCGAGTGAGCCACCGCAGACTTGCCCGATCCAGCGACGCCAGTAAGCAAGCAGACCCGTGGGGCATCCTTGTCGGGATTGTTAAGGATGTCGCAGACATCCCCGAGTAAGGATTCGCGTGTTCCAGGAAGACATCCTTTCTCCCGCACATATCTAGCACCGATCGCATATGGCATGTCGTTCAGCTCCACGAATTCCGCTGTATTACAGGTCCGTGAGTAGACACTCACTGTTCGAAGGCATCGGACCTACCGATATGATCCACTGTATTCATCATGCGGACGACAGTAACACCGGTTTGCACTGCCACACCATCCAGGAATGCGGCTCTGAGTTCTCCCAACTTGGTCTCGTAGTCCCTGATCTTTCCATTGATATCAGAGAGCGTGTATTTCGCCGTCCGAATCCCTAGATACGCTGATTAGAGATAAGAATCGTTGGTTCGGCAACGACTTACAAAAACTCTTTTGCTGGGTGTATTCGGTGATAAAGAAAGCGCACTCTGTCACTTGCTGTGTCAGAAGCGTAATGGTCTTGATGTGCTTCTTGATAGCCTTCAGAGGTTCGATGCCGTCGACGAAACTGAAGACGTCGTTCATGGTGGTCGCCAGGCGAATGATCCCCTCGTCGCGGTTCTTCTGGTCGATGAATACCTGTATGTGACATGATGAGCGATTAGTGAAAAGTAAAACGATAAAATAAGACGGACTTTGGATGCAGCGGATATAACAGACCAAGCAACCGAAGCATACGGATGGATCTGTCCTCACCATAAGATCCTACGGCATCGAGATAATGGAGAACAAAATACCTCTGCGATGCCGGCGACGATCTTATTGAAAAGTTCGATCTTCTCCAACAAACCTCCCCACATATGATCGAACGTCTTTACCGCGCTCACGACCTGTGGTTCAGCATTGACCGCTGAGCCTAGTAAGCCAACAGTCACCAATGTGCCAAGTGTGTTGACCGCTTCGGTAGCCTCGGTGACGGCGTGCGCAGCCTGGAGCTCATCCGCATTACTAGCGTTCCCCTGTGCGTCAACTATCGTAAACTTGATCGTAATCCTTGAGGCATTGGAGGCATTGGAGGTAGCCGTCGAGTTTGTAAGACAACCCTCAAATACTAATCGGGGAGATCGCATTAATGGAATGCAACGACATAAAATATCATCCTACCATTATCCGGAGTGCATTTTTCCAGGATGTTGCCGATATTATCAGATAGAGATCCGACAAGTTTGTCTTTTCCAATGCGGTGCTTTCGCAAAACCCTGACAGCGAGTACGGAACTATTGTCACTGTCACTGAGAGAATTCAGCTTTCTGGCGTAGAACCGTGAATATTCACGTACAGAAATAAAATATCGTCCCAAGTGGTGCGATTCTCCTTCTCCTTTGCCTTTTTCGTTAGGTGTGGTGTATCGCCTATGGAAAACTCGACTTGATACTGCCTCGTCAGGGGAAGCTTGCGTCGCACGAGTGTGTGTAGTTCGATATCTGAAGGGCACAAGGTCAACTTGAACGACCAACTCAGTCTTACAAGCATACCCTTGATACTGATTGTCTTTGCCCTAAAGCAACCTTCAGTGCTGTGCCAACGATGATACCGAGGAATGAATATGCATACCCGGTTGGATTCATACTCAACTAGACTTGTTGCTGAAATGGGTGAATATACAAGTAATAAGCAGTGGAGGACTCGGACGAAGCGCTGGGAACCAACTTGAAACAAACATGAGGCAGACACCGGATTACGCGGACCGGGTCTAGTAGACAACCACATCACTCACTGGCAATTCCGTTTCTGAGTAGTCTCCCGTAGGCAGACCGTGACTGGTGCAGATTCCGTTTCTTATCCGCCGTCGTTCCATCCGACGCTCATCTAACTTTCACGCACTACTATAAACACTGGCTGTACAGAGAAACCGAGCAATTCACTTTCCGAGTCCGTGCTTTCGGCGTTCTTTTTTCTGGTCGTTTCTCGGGGCAGTGGCGACCTGATCGTATGATGTCAATAGACAGTTACCCAGTGCTGTTGGACATCATAGACCGACTCAGTCTCATTCGCTTAGCACTTCCCCAGGTGGGCTCCCTCACTCATCATCGTAGTGTCGCAGTGGCGCCACACGTGGTGTGCGATCGAACACACTACCCTCAGGATCTCTGGTCTGGCTCCGTTCAAGAAAACATTTACATGGAACGACATTAGAATGACGTCGCCTTTGACGGTGGGCGCATCTAAGTTAGTTTGGTCGCGGTGCGTACTCGGACGTTACATAGGTCTTTATCGTGTCTTGATGCATGCCGCTGCAGTCAGCTTTGAGAATGGGACCATGCAAGAGCAGGCAGGAATGAATTTGGGAGTGTACTCTTTTCCTCGTTAGTGAGGTGTTGCCCTCTACTACTTCCTCCGCTCGACATTTATGCCATCGGGGTCCTCAATCCTCGACGCCCTCGACACAGAATACTGGCTTCCAAACTACTCCCGCTGCACAACTGGCTCAGGGCGCTCTGGACGAGCGACTCGCCAAGTCGCACAACCCGAGCCGCAAGCACTTGAGGTTTGGTGAGAGTATTTAGTATGGCGGCGTTCTGGAGGAGGGCGATCACGAAGACGAGGCATTGTGAGTAAGATAATTGCGGCAAGTTGGTGGCTAAGAGACCGTGGTTGTGGAGGAATCGGTCGCCGAGTGGGCAGGGGGTGGTGGGAGAGCAAGTTTTGCTTGAGGTTCAAGCGTAGGAGATCACTTTCAGCCAACGTTCAACGTTCCTTGGTCGGACCTCCAATGACTCGATATGTACTCTCAGTTCGGAGGCGGTGATGTTGCCCGCGCTTGTTTGACTCTAACTCGATTTCACTACCTTCACTCTTGTCGATGTCCTGGCAGGGTGAGTGATCGTCGATAATAGACGAGGGGCGGATCCAAGTCTATTATTATCCCCATCAGCAACCTCGATTCACTATATCTGATTATCCTCCACTTCGGGCTGCCGTATTGATATCTAGATATCCTCGACGTCGGTTTACTCCGATCGGGCAAGATCGCACAAGCCGCCATCGTGGGGCAAGATGGGGAAGTATGGGCAGAATCCGTTGGTTGCAACGTGTGCATTATCAGTATTTCCCCCTTTGCTCCCTTCGGTTTGCTCCCTTCCTTCAGCCTCCCCTCTCCATCTCTCTACTTTCTACCCCCAACCCGGTCCCTTCCGAGTCTTGGCTGGGATAAGTGACGACCGATATACTGACGTCACAACCCTTCGCCCTGGTAGATGACTGAAGACGAGCGCAGCGCGATCATGCAAGCATTCGGAACGCACCCCACACGCGAGATCCTGATCGGGGGCAGGGTGTATGAGACGACGATGGGGTGCCTAGATATGATACTCGCGAAACGCAAGGTTCGTAGTATAGTTACGTCTCTCTCTCTTGCAATCAAACTGACCAAGTCATCGACAGGAAGGAGGCGGGTGCGTCGTCAAGAAGACGAAACAGAGCGTCATCATCGCAGAGCATATATCATCCATAGCCGATGCAATGACCCCGCTGGTGCTCGTCGAACGGCTCGCGGAGTACCTGATTTCTAAAGAATACTGATATTCTGGTAGCATGATGCCGATACCAGGCTGCTGAGGATCGTTAGATCTGATCTGGCTTTTGCTCTTTATCCCGTCTTTAATAACTCTCTACGTATATGACGTTCAACTGGACAACTAGGGTGTCGAGATTCTCCAAGAAATGATATGTATCATATACACGCAGTCTGTATGTCGCTACTCCTGTCAACTCTAAATCCGTAGTACATCGCTTCATCGGAACACCTCAGAAAACAAGGAAACCATCTTAGGTCGTGTAGAAGCTTGGGAAGATCCCCGTCACGTCTTCATGGTACCAAAACCTGCCTGGTGTGTCTCCATCCACTTCCGCAGCCCCATCTTCCATGTCGTTGTTGTCGCCGCTCTTCCTCTGCCTCACAATCTCGATCCACATCGCCCCAAGCCCAAGACCAGGCACAAGCGCGAGCGTCTCCGCAAAAGAAGGCTCCACGAGTAGCATGATGCTGTCCTTGAGCGGGTCGTGCGGTTTCCGTCCCGCGCCGGTGAACGCCTTGGAAGGACTGCGACCGTTAGGATCAACCACAGGCCCCCGAGACGCACTCCAGATCTCCGGCTTCGAAATATCTCCTTCCTCACGACCCCACGGCTCGAGTACGACCTTGGCGAAACGCGCGTCCAACTCTGACTCGACGCCGCGCGCTGAAAGTGTCCAGTCCCGCCCGTCAACCCCTGCTGCCGCACGGCTAGCTGGGGCAGCAAGAGTAGACGAGGGCGCAGCCTTTGGATGTCCAGCCGGGAAATGGATGGCAGCAACCCGACGAGTGGAGCACTCCACAATGCCGGTCGTGTGAGTTAGCGGAAATGCGCTCGGCCCGAGGAGCGAAAAAAGTGAGATTGGGTCGCGGCTCCAGGACGGATTGGAGTCGGCCCACTTCAGTGGGTCGGACCCGAGGTTAACCCCAGTGTCAATAACGTTCGTACCGTTTGCTCCTTGACTATCCACAGGATCATCCCCCCAAGATCCGCCGCCGCTCTGGGCCCATACATTCTCCTCCATTCCCTCGTTCCCCCATCCGTCGCCACTCCAGCCGCCAATCTTTTCGCTGTTGGCAGTGGGCTCCCTGGTTGGACCTACAGCGGCAGAAGGCGTAACAGTGCAGACCTCCATATCAATGTTGTCCTCGATCGCTACTTTCAGCTGCGCCTGGGCCTCCGTAGGAAGCGCAACCTTCGTCTTGGTGCCGTTGGAGACGTCAGTTACGGTTATAGTAGCATCCGTCGCATCTATAACATGAGATGAGATGGTTCATCGAGGATCAAACGTCGTTTCCTTGCCTTTTTTCTCAGGTGCGATGGTCGTAGCGTTTACAACCGACCAGTTTATTCCTCCTTTTCGTCCGAAGCACTCACGGGAGGCTTCGTTAAACGCGTCGGGAATGGATTGCCCCACCTTGTGTGTTAGCGGAAGTTCTTTCTTAGCCCATTCGATCGCCTCCAACGCCTTCTTCAAGCCGCGCTGATACGCAGGCTCCGGGAGGACGCGGTTGCGCAAAACGAAAGTGAGAAAGAAAGAGATCAAGCGAGGCATATGGACCAAGTTGCGTTCAGACCTAGAAAACCGGCGCAAGGAAGATATGTAGAATAAAGCAATCGAAGCACGCGATCAGTGAGAAACCGTATTCACCAGATGAGACCGTGTTCGCGCATGTAGGACGAGAGGAAGATCCGGACTGCCTTCTCTGGGTCGCTGAGGAAGATGGTGATTTTCTCTTCCCTCACCTCCTCGTCCATTTTGTGAGGGTCGTCAAAAGCACCATCCTCATCGTCGACAGCAAGACCTTCGCCTGAGCGCTGGCGTTTCGCGGGTCGCGAAGAAACAGTCCCCGACGTGAGACCACGGTCCCCGGCGTCCGCCATGGAAGGATCGTCTTCGTCATCGGATTCGAAATCGGGAGATTCCGCACGGGCGTATTTCTTAGCACCGACCTTACGGAAGATGGAGGGGTTGACGAGCAGTCCGGTAAACAGACGGAACTTGCGATGACTCGATAAGAGAAAAAAACAACACGGAAGATAAGGAGCTGTACCTGATCCCACAGATTGTTCAGACCCGACGTGACGGGCGGCCACGGACGGCCAGTACGGAAATCGAACGCGCACTGGAACAACCGATCGGCAGGTGAAATGCTCCTGATCGAAATCAAGCATGCACCATCGTCAACAAAATGCTCGAACATAAACGAGTAAAGACGACGTACGAGTCAAATCGCACCTTCGTCACCCTTAGATCCTCGCCCTCCTCCCACTCCTCATACCAGGGAAGCTTTTTGACAGGCACGGCCTCACCGTTGGCAGCAGCGGATTTTTTCTTCTTGCGCTTCTTGCGCGAACTGCTCTTGCATTCGTCTGTCGCGTGCTTGACACGGAGCTCGACGGTCGGGATACCGAGTGCGTCGAGCTCGGCATCATCATCGTCCGCCATTATTACAACCGCGGTTGCTGCTACATCGGCCCCGCTACCCTGGAAATTTTTTGTGGGCTCCGAAAAGAGCTGGATACCACGCGGTCTGAAATCCTTGAAGGGCATGATCGCCACGCCTGACGGTGGTGCAGGGAAGGGTGGAAACTTGATAAAGGGGGGATCTTGGGTGAGAGCTGGGACGATGCCGTCGGAAGGGATGGGAAGAGGTTCTGCAATGACCATACCGCTAGCGCTTTATATTGGACGTGTTGGCGGCGCAGGGTCTATTTGTCAAGGAAAAGATCCCGACGATTCAATTATCGGCTAGCATCTTTGGCGATAATCTGCACTAACCGTGTGAACTACTGCCTGCTTACGGCAATACACAATCATCACATTAGAACGACTAGGGGATACATTTCACGCTTTAGTAACTCGCAATCTACATTACTGCTCTCCTCATCGAACCTCCTCGGGAGGTATCCAGTTGGGGATTTTCCCCCACTCGAACTTTGCGTTCGTGAAAGCGGCTTGGACGTCAGCAGGTATCATCTCGCTGTAATCACGAGGTAAGAGAGCGAGATATCGATCAGCGCCAGGTTTCATCCTAGCCGCCAATTTTGCGCTTGCAAAATCGGGAGTGCCTGCCGCGGGTTTCTCACTGGATGGCGTGACCGTCATCGGCGAAGAAGCGAATGGGCTACTGCCACCCATGGCGGATGCAGGCGAGGACATGGACGGGCCGTTGAGCGTGCCCTCGAACGAAGACGACCCCAACAGGGGCGGCTGAGTTGGTCCAAACGCAGACTTCGGCACGGAGGCGGTGGCTCCGAAGGCACTTTGGACCGGGGGTACAGACCCAAACACAGTTTGACCAGGAGCCGTGTTTGTTGGTGACGTAGCAACTGAAGTGAAAGTGGACGGCTGGGACGCAAACGCGGAGAACCCACCGCCTCCGCCTCCTCCGAATGCGCCAGATGCGGGTTTGATAAGAGACGATTGCCCAAACGCTGGTTGAGAGGATTGCCCAAAAGCTGATGTAGGTTGGGAGGGTTGGGAAAAGGCTGATGTAGGTTGTGATGGTTGGACAAATGCGGATGTAGGCTGTGACGTTTGACCGAACACAGAGGTTGGCTGAGAGGGCTGTCCAAAAACAGATGGAGGCTGTTGCGTCGAAGGTTGTGCAAAGGCAGACGTAGGTTTACCTGCCGCACCGAACACAGAGGGCTGACCAAACACAGAACTTGACTGGGTTGGCTGGCCGAATGAGGGTGTAGCCTGGGTGGTTTGACCAAATACCGACACAGGCTGCGCGGAGGCTCCAAAAGCCGATGTCCCCTGAGATCCTTGACTGCCGAATGCAGAAGTACCGCCTGTTGAACCCCCAAAGCCCGTTTGGCCAAAGGTTGCTTGTCCAAGAGCTGGTTTACCGAATGCCGACGCAGTTGTACTTCCAAGCGCAGATCCAAAGGCGGACGGTGCGGACGGCGCTGAAGGGCTTACACCAGACGCAGATCCTTGGTCCTGAGTACTGGCCTTCAGTGCCTGCTCATAAAGTTGTCTGACATTGTTCCTTGCATTCGTGTAGATCTGGTCTGCAGCTGAGGTGCGCTGTGCTTCATGTTTAGTCTGAACATAAGTTAGCCATCTGTAGAGCGCTGCGAGAAACGAAGTACATATTCATCGGTCGTTCCTGCTTTGAGGGCGGTCACTGCCTTCAGACGCAATTCCTCTGGTGATTCATCCAGCCCCCCGATAACAACGAGCTCATACTTAGCAGGACCATAGGAAGAAAGGGGCCACATCGGCTTATCCTTGAGAGGAGTAACGTCCGCGGTTATTGTCTCTACTCTGTGAGGGGCTCAATGATAATGATAAAAGAGATATAGAGTAACCCACGTGTACGGAACTGCAGCTCTATTATCACTGGAGGTCCATGTCTGGTCTGAGAATGAAGTCAGCTAGCTGAGATAAAGCCATTCATGAATATACAGACTCCCAAAGGTCCCTGTTGCTCCGGCTGGGTGCTCATTTCGACATCGATCCCCGTACTTGCATGCTCCACGGATATAATACGAGCATACACCCTGTAGTGCCAATCAGTACCCTTGTGTATCAAACAATCAAGTTGGCCTACCATCGCAATTGTTAGGAGGCTTCAAAGGGTTCTTGTGACAATATTAATGTATTTTGGGTTGTTTACCAAAAATTTAACAAGCACAGACAAACAAATTTTGCAAGTATTTGTTCCGTCATAGATGAATGCAGCATGGAACTCAAAGGTGATTGGATGGGGCAATTGGATGTACTGAGGGCTCTACAATCCTCAAGGAAACAAGATCATGGGTGAGACAATGATATGTCGGCTCACAACTCGTTAAATCTCATTTACGTCTCCCGCAAGCCTTATCTCTTGCGATGACTGCATTTCTGGGTTGTCTGTTTTTGCCTTACTACCAATCCTGCAGGTTCAGTGTTCAGACTTCACTCCAAGTCGAATGCCTGTGCGTAACAGCTGCGAACAATTGAAATCATATAGCATTTGTAAATTAACACAGCCTTCCCCGACACATCCTTCTGTCACGAAGTCTATTCGACTGTGACCGTCGCATTCTTGTACTCAAGGTATGGCGCTGGTTTAGCCTGGTATGATACACTGAGTCTCTCCTCCTCGCTACCTATAGAAAGTAGGAAAGTAGTCAACTTACCCCCGCGAGGCAGAAACGTGTCAACGTGAATATCGCTTTGCCAGCAGGTTGGTACTGCGAAAGCTGGAACGTAAAGTTTTGATAATATCCGACACCAGGCAGTAAAGTGTTCGGGTTCCAGAGACCTGCATAAAGCACGCCCCCAAGCTCCTGTGTAGGTTGAGGGCAAACTACATTGGTGCAACTATTTATCGCCAGGGCAATTCCGACCTCATGCATGACGCCAACAAAAACTAGGCTCTGGTTAGTATCGCAGTGCAGCGCCCACATAGAATAATACCTACCAGCAAGACAACCTGCGCATCGATATCTTGATTTATCGGGATCACCGACCCGTCCGTGGGGTACCGAAGCTCGATAGTATCACCTAGAACAGATAACACGACGGACGCCATGACAAGATGAACCGGTAGGAATTTCATTATCTTGTAATCTCAACACGGTGATGCAGGACTCTCAATTCAATATCAGTCATCCATGCCAATGATCCAGGTCAGATTTATTGAGTTTCGTCGCTCCGTTGCCACGATTGGAGGGAATAGTATCTAAATTTACGGGATGACTCC
>JBBPLX010000495.1:0-21039 GCA_038090015.1 Leccinellum albellum
GGCTAAAAAATCCTCAATAATACTATGAATGTGTGGAAATACAAGTATTATCTGATATTATCTAGGAATTTCTGAAAATACTTGGTATTTTGGTAAATTATCCGCAGGAGGTTTTTCCTGATGGTTGAGGTGCTGCTGGCTTTGATATGCGAGCAGCACTTTTTGCTGGCATTGGATGCGCGATGAGCACCACGGATGTCCCTCGATGTTTTTCCAGAAGGAAAGGAACATGTTGATGTGGGCGGGGTCCCAGTTACATTGCCGCATGGCGGAAATCATGCGGATTGCAGCGAGTCTGAACTGGTCAAAGGTAAGGTCCTCGTCGGGGGTAACCGTGAGTTTGTTGTGCGCGGATGCGGACGGGATGAAGGAGGGAGTGCCATCATCTGAGGTGATGAGAGCGAGCGACGAATCGTCGGGTACGTTGGCCTTGAGCCGATCGGCCATGTCGAGACCATGATTGGTCCAGTACCACATCTCAACGTACTGGTGGTTCTTGAGTTTACGCAGGGCTGCGTGAGCCGGGACAAGAACTGGTTCTGTCAGTACTGGTACATCAGGAATGGGAGCAAATTTCGCCTTGTTCTTCTTGCGCTCTTCCTTTAGGGCTTGTTCCTCGTCTTCTTCCTGCTGTTGGCGCAGTTGATCTGCTCATTCCTCCTGCTCAGTGCGAGCCATCATCGCGTCTTGTCTTTCTCTCTCACACTCAGTGCGTTCTTCACGCTGTTCTCTGTGATATGTGGTCTGGAGCAATATGACCGCCAGGTCGTGAGGGAGGCCAGTGTCAATGAGCTCTTGTCGCCGGTGTTGAAAGAGTGGACCCTCAAAGTCTGGTTCTGTGTCCTGGGGGAGCTGATCTGGCATGACGAAGTCTGAGGGAACGGAGGAAGGTTGGATGCGAGAAAATGGATTGAGTAGCAGTAGACTAGGCTATGCTACGGGGTCGCGAGGTGGCAAGAGAAAAAAGAGACGCGCCACCTCGCTGACTCATGCACGGACTACATTCTAGGAGAGCGGTGTACCACCGCTCGCCTAGAAAACCCTCACTAGTTTCAGGAATGTCTCGCACATGCACTAGTGGCAGCAACTTCCTATCAAGTTGCAGTTCTCTCAAATTGGCCGACACTTTGAACGCGGAGATCAGGAATCGCAAGGGCGTATTTGTGAGTGTTCTTGTCCCCGTCATGGACCGTTCTGTTTCTCATTCCTGACACCGCATGCTGAAGTCCCCTGGGATTATGGGGTTATAGTCGACCACCACATCAAGAAGACGGCGATGACTCGGTTCAGAAGAGCGCCGACTCGGACATGCAGCAGTCCTGCTTGAAAAGTGCCACCTCAAGTGTGAGCTTCTGGTCGATTCCAGAACACTGTGCAACTCGGTCGCATCGCATCGCATTACTATATGATGCACAACTCAATGGTGACATACAACCAGTGGCACCTGCAATCAATGATGCAGACGTTGGAGTTGTTCCGAGTGGTTACGCTTTCGGATGATTCGAGTTGCTTCCTGTAAGTGATATATTGCTTCTCCTACTCGCTTATCACAATTTCCAAGGTACAACGAGACACAAATCTCGAGCCTGCAGCTAAGATCAACGTGCTTTTTCAAGCGTATATATCCCAACTGAATCTCGAAGGCATGTCTCTCAAGTCCCGTTCCCGTCCTCTTGTGACTCATGACTGTGGTTTGATTTATTTAGGTTTCGCGTTGGTGGCCGGAATAGTGTTTGTATCAGTTAGACGCATTCTATGTGCCATATTTTGAGATTCGTCCAAAGCGAGAGCAAGCTGTGCCGGCCCGGGTGCCTCGCTTTTTGGAACGACAAATGTAAGTGTAGGTTTCTGTGCTTGACGTCGTTTATACTTACCTGATCGAAGGTGGGGTGGATGACACCGCTTCAAGTTCGTCAGTTTGAGGGCGCACTTCAGGAAATAATTAAGAAGGTTAAAGGCAAACAATTCGTGCGTATACACCATGGATGTCTCTGAGTGATGTGCTAACGCGATGCTGGTCATGATACTGTTACTTGGATTTGAATCTGCCCTGGCTGGAAAACTCTTTCACATCCCTGACACCGGCTCGTCCGTAACTTCCCCAAACTTCGGGTAGGCAATTATTTTCATTCGATTGCCAGCTATTGCGATCCATGTTCATAGGCTACAAGCGCAAGTATAACCAATCACACGCTCTCTACTCCAAATCGATTTGTTAGAAGTTCCTGATTTGCGCTGGGACGAGAAGATCCATATCAGTGCGGAGACTTTCATTCTGGTCAAGATGTCGATGGCGAGATCATGATTCGTTCCTCCTTCGTCAGTGGCACGCGGAGGACGAACAATGTTCGAATTGGTACTTCCTAACTACTATATCTCCGTCGTATAGGTGGTTGCACGCAGAGACGAGGCTCTCAACCTAGTTTAAGCACCTTGTTCTCCCAAGAAATTTCGACACCCCTCCTGAGTCGACTTCCAGCCTTTGCCACTCATTGCGGTGCACAAGTAAACATTCGAAGCCATCTACATGAACACGATCCAGACGCTTAACTAGATCCAAATGCAACCTGTCTTCCAAGACTATACGTCTGAGGAAATCAGAGTGGAGAGACGATTTGCACCGAATTCGCATTGCTTAATGGAGCAAAGGAGACGACTTGAGAGCTGTCTGCAGAGTTCTACATTGACTCAACCTTTTCTGGGGCTGACTCTTCTCTCCGGTGCAGACCAGTACCATCTCGATCTGACGATGCAATTCCCTTGTGCTGGCGACCTGGGAATTGATGATTGCATGATTGCTTCAGGTTTGATTGTCTCACGTACCATGTGCAACCTATATTGGACTCACCCATTCCAGCTGCTCTACCAGTGGAAAATATGTGCACGGAACCCAAGAAGAAGACAGGAAAGATGCAAGGTAGTCATTTAACTGTGGTATTCCTCTCCTTATCTCATAAGCTTTGACAATCACAAGAAGAGAAAGAAGACGCGAAGAAGGTCGGTCTCGATATCTTTTCGATACTCATTTGCAAGTTTGTAACCTCATTTTGTAGCCGATGGTTTTACCACGATACCAAGGTCCGAATCCTGACTGTTGAAGTCGAGTCAGACTTGTATGAAGTTCGGTAAGTAATACATCACACCCTTTATTTGTGATGCAACATCGATACCTTCGATAGTGGTATCTGTAGACCCAAGACTAGTCAAGAAGATCACAAAAAGTTGGTGAAGTTGTACGAATCGCATAATTTGTGTTTGTGTCGACAATTCACTGTTTCTCAACAGGATCACAACCTCGATCAGTACTCACAAAAGGTAACTGTCTACATGCACAGGCCCGATCTCCGTTCCATGCTTCTTTGGTAGAAGCGACATCCATCTCTCCTTCTTGATCTGGGGACCCTTCTTCCCGAAATACCTCTCGCCTTCGAAACTCCATTCATCAAGACCCCGCACCCATTGGCCCAGACAGTCGCAGTATTCTCTTATCTCTGAGTCCAATCTGGGTTCTTCCCATTGAGGAAGGGTCACCTTTGCGGCTTCAAACCTTTGCCAAGCTCCGAGAAGATATGCTTCGGCCCACAGCATGGCACCGTTCACATCTGTATGGTGTTCGTGCATGACGCACGTAATGATGTTATGTAGGTCGTCCCCTCGCATCTGTTCGAGGTTGTACGAGTAGATGTCCTGCACGGCGGTCAGCATTGAATGAGTTTGTTCCGAATGTGCTATTACTGACGTTGCAGAAGGCGACCATGTCAACCGCCGCCAGTACCATATCCTGGATGACGGGGTGCGACATCACTTCGTCGGGGATGTCAAGCCCGAGCTCGTATATCGAGAACGAGGGTCTCACACCGCTGGTGCGGCGGCGCGCCTCAATATAGCTCTTGACGTCGAGTATCCTGTGGTCCTCTTTGTCCAATGACTCCTGTACGACACTCTCGAGATATTCATCCATGTTCTGGATGAATCGCTTCTGCGAGACGGGCGTAGCATTCCGTATAGTGCGTTCCCAAAATCTACATATAATATAATTGACTTAGGTCAGCGTCTGTGCTGGAAACATTCTGTCAAAGGATGAGTGATCAGACACTTACTGCCTTGCTATCTCTCCTCCGACCCACTCTCCTTGGGGACGCGGCGTATGAGGATTCCGGAAGGCGTCCATTATGATGTTCTTTTGATTGCGTACCTCGGATGGCATAGACCTGTCCGAGAACTCGTCGAACATGAAGAACAAATACATGAGATCGGTTCCAGCTCTTGCATGCTCTGAATAGACGAGTAAGTGTGTGATATCATTGGTATACCTTATGGTAACATACCTTTGCTCGCGTTTGGGTACGTTAGGCAGGCAAGCAGATCTATATGTAGCACACGATGAGTGTCTGGACGCGAATGAAAACAAGTGCGCACTAAAGTCGCAGCGATCGAAGGCGTCTTGAGCCTTGGGACTGAATGCTCGGAAATTCGTCATCCAATCAGTGGCCTCGTTCTTGATTGCAGTGTAATGGGGGTTGATTTGGCGAGGCCACGGCCATCTAGCGAAGACGTCGGGGAGGTATATCCGAGTGGTTGGGCTGGGTCTATCGACGCGTTTATTCCGAAGGTCTAGGTTCGACTCTTTTCGTGCGCTGATAGAGGAAGCATCAACGACAATGCTCTTGCCCCGTAAGCTCGTAAGTGTGCTAAGGGAGAGCAGAATAGAGGTATCCATACTGGTTATGTTAAATTCGATTGTGCGGTGGTCTTATAACTTTTATGCAGCTCCGCAACGTAATGCGGCTGATTGAGATTTTGTTCATTTTGCAAGCTCTGATTGGCTCGGAGAAGCCCAAAACATGCTAAACGCTCAAGCTAACTAGATATAGCAACAAAACAGGTCCCGATTTTCAGATCAGGCTGGGGGGAGCGGTTAGCACCACTGAAAATGTACTTTGCAAATAATGGTTTATGTATAAGCCCCTTGTAAGGGTCAATGATAGAAGCCCCAATGTAACAAAACATTGTGCCCGCCGGGCCGTTGATACAAGGAAGGGTTACAAGGCCAAGTTATAAAGGACCTAGCCGATGTGGCCAATGTACTACTAGCACTAGTACCACATCCGGGTCATTATCCCAAACCCCAGGTGAAATGCTTTTTGGCAGAGTCCCACACAACTCCAGCGAGTCCGCAACGAGTCCGCTTCAACTCCAAGTTACGCTACTATGTACTACAACGAGTCGTCTGTAATATATCTCAAATCTAACTGACTCCCAAGTTGTGCACACTCAATGTTCGCTATCACGTCACGATCTCGCCTGCCGATCTGAAAGCTTAAAAATTATTTTCTCAATAGTACCTAATGGGCTGGTGTTTATCTCGTCGGGAGGCGAGATCGTGACGTGATAGTGAACACGACTCCCTCGCGTGTGCACTTGAAGGGAGTCTGTTACATTCGAGAAATAATACAGACGATCGCCGGTGTCGTAGAATGCAGCTCCACAACGTAACACGCTAAGTGATGTTATGTTCGTTTTGCAAGTTCCGACTGGCTCGGATAAGCCCAAAACATGCTGAGCGCCCAAGCTAACTAGATATAGCAACAAAGTAGGTGGACTTCAAGTTTGCCTCGTTTACTACGGGCGGTCCCAATTTTTAGACTTGGAGGGAGTTGATTGTATGGCCGCATCGGCGATTCCATTGTGCTAATAAGAGAAAATTGTTGGCTCTTCCGAGTCTCTTGGCACACTGCCCTATCTCCCAAAAAGGGTCCATGTTTTGCTAATGGGTTTCTTTCCATTTTTAGTACATATGATAAAACTTAATATCCAACCACTGCTCGCGAAGGAGCCTGTGTGCTCATTATAACTGGCACTGCCCATGGGTTAGCGCCCGTGACGTATACATCCAGTGAGTTGGCACGAGGTACTCATCATTGGAACCACACGGTAGTCCGACATACTCGCTACCGATTCTGGTGCATACATATATGCTGAGTGAATGATACTATCTTACATGATAAATAGTAAAACCCGTAATATGCAGAACCTAAGTCCAAGTACCCAGAGTTCAAGAAGGTGACCCCTCTTCGGGTACTCCACAACTCCTGCACCCGACACTGCACACCAAGACCCTGGGAAGAATTGGATGTTACTACTTGCGAGTGAGTCATCAGGAGCTCACCTGGAAACTCCTACTCGTAGGCTCCATACAGACTAAGCACAGAGACTCATTATACGACGAACTTGAAGGCCTCTGCTCTCAGTGTACCTTCCCTACTATACTCCTGGCTCTTAGCTCACTAACCTGGTCCTCGAGTTCATCAACTTTTACTTTCGCAGTATTATTTTGGTCTTGCAGAAAGTATCAGGCGGAAGTTAGACTATTCCTCCTCAGTGACTTGGTATGTATTCAGAGTTTGCCAATGGAGCCATTCCCCGAAGCACCTGTGTTCCAAAACAGCGAGAATCAATGGAAGACATCACCACAGCCTAGATAGTTGCTAGGGCTGTGTAGTTTGCCTACATGGGCGCTATACAGTACTGCCCCAGTATTACGCTACCTCCCTTCTATTAGTCCGAAATGCTGGTATCCTGCTGCATCTCCAAAACCACTCGAAGATGCGACCGTCATGGGTAGAACATTCTAGATGTGCTCACTGTCTAAACGGCTGCGCAAATGTTAGGCGTAGCTATGATAGTCTTGATCATCGTGATACATATATTTTGGCAGTGTATACTGCAGCACGCATCGAGGAATTTTCCAATTTGGTCTACGGAACGTGTCCACTCACCGGCTCGAAATCGGCTCCGGTCGTCACCTAACGTTCCTTGTAATTTAAACGCTCAGCGATCCCCAGCCCGGGTGTACTTGAAGGTGCTGCTATGCTCAGCTGTGTCCTCACGTTCCGGCACAGGGTTAATCGCTCCCAGGAAAGCTGTATGATATTCCATTTAAAAGTTATAAAATCACCACACAATCGAGTCCGACATAACCAGTATGGATACCTCTACTCTGCTCTCGCTTAGCGCACTCACAAACTTGTTTACTTCTTTCGCTTCTCGTGGTGCTTTGACTCTGCCATTCGGTATCAACAGGCAACAGTGCAAAAGCATTGTCACCGACACGTCCTCGATTAGCGCACGAAAGGAGTCGAACCTAGACCTTCAGAATAAACACGTCGATAGACCCAGCCCAACCACTCGGATATACCTCCCCGATGTGTTCGCTAGATGGCCGTGGCCTCGCCAAATCAACCCCCATTACACTGCAATCAAGAACGAGGCCACTGATTGGATGACGAGTTTCCGAGCATTCAGTCCCAAAGCTCAAGACGCCTTCGATCGCTGCGACTTTAGTGCGCACTTACTCGCTTCATTCGTGTCCAGACACTCACCATGTGCTACATATAGATCTGCTTGCCTGCCTAACTTACCCAAACGCAAGCAAAGGTATGTTACCACAAGGCATACCAATGATATCACACTTACTCGTCTATTCAGAGCATGCAAGAGCTGGAACCGATCTCATGTATTTGTTCTTCATGTTCGACGAGTTCTCGGACAGGTCTACGCCGTCCGAGGTACGCAATCAAAAGAACATCATAATGGACGCCTTCCGGAATCCTCATACGCCGCGTCCCCAAGGAGAGTGGGTTGGAGGAGAGATAGCAAGGCAGTAAGTGTCTGATCACTTATCCTTTGACAGAGTGTTTTCGGCACAGACGCTCACCTAAGTCAATTATATTATATGTAGATTTTGGGAACGCACTATACTGAATGCTACGCCCGTCTCGCAGAAGCGGTTCATCCAGAACATGGATGAATATCTCGAGAGTGTCGTACAGGAGTCATTGGACAAAAAGGACCATAAGGTACTCGATGTCGGGAGCTATATTGAGGCGCGCCGCCGCACCAGCGGTGTGAGACCCTCGTTCTCGATATATGAGCTCGGGCTTGACATCCCCGACGAAGTGATGTCGCACCCCGTCATCCAGGATATGGTACTGGCGGCGGTTGACATGGTCGCCTTCTGCAACGTCAGTAATAGCATATTCAAAACAAACTCGTTCAACGCTGACCGCCGTGCAGGACATCTACTCGTACAACCTCGAACAGATGCGAGGGGACGACCTACACAACATCATTACGTGCGTCATGCATGAACACCATACGGATGTGAACGGTGCCATGCTGTGGGCCGAAGCATATCTTCTCAGGGCCTGGCAAAGGTTCGAAGCCGCAAAGGTGGCCCTTCCTCAATGGGAAGAACCCGGATTGGACTCGGGGATAAGAGAGTACTGCGACTGTCTGGGCCAATGGGTGCGGGGTCTTGATGAATGGAGTTTCGAAGGCGAGAGGTATTTCGGGAAGAAGGGTCCCCAGATCAAGAAGGAGAGATGGGTGTCGCTTCTACCAAAGAAGTATGGAACGGAGATCGGGCCTGTGCATGTAGACAGTTACCTTTTGTGAGTACTGATCGAGGTTGTGATCCTGTTAAGAAACAGTATATTGTCAGCTCAAACACAAATTATGCGATTCGTACAATTTCATCAACTTTTTGTGATCTTCTTGACTAGTCTTGGGTCTACAGACACCACCATCGAACGTATCGATGTTGCATCACAAATAAAGGATGTGATGTTATACTCACCGAACTTCATACAAATCCGACTCGACTTCAACAGTCAGGATTCGGACCTTGGTATCGCGGTAAAACCATCGGCTACAAAATGAGGTCACAAACTTGCAAATGAGTATCGTATCGAAAAGATATCGAGACCAACCTTCTTCGCATCTTATTTCTCTTCTTGTGATCGTCAAAGCCTGTAAGATAAAGGGGGGAACACCACAGTTAAACGACTACCTTGCATCTTCCCTGTCTTCCTCTTGGGTTCCATGCACATATTTTGCACTGGTAGAACAGCTGGAATGGGTGAGTCCAATATAGGTTGCACATGGTACGTGAGACAATCAAACCTGAAGCAATCATGCAATCATCAATTCCCAGGTCGCCAGCACAAGGGAACTGCATCGTCAGACCGAGATGGTACTGGTCTGCACCGGAGAGAAGAGGAGTCAGCCCCAGAAAAGGTTGGGTTGACGTAGAACTCTGCAGACTGCTCCCGAGTTGTCTCTCTTGCTCCACAGCTTAAGCAATGCAGATTTGGTACAGACCGTCTTTCCACTCCGTTTTCCTCCGACGTATAGAGTCTTAGAAGACAAGTTGCGTTCGGGTCTTGTTAAACGTCTGGATCATGTTCGAGTAGATAGCTTCGAACTTTTTCTTGTGCGGCGCAATGGGTGGCAAAGGCTGGAAATCGACTCAAGGTGTCCGGACTTCAGTCCGGACACCTTGGGGATAATGAGGCACTCAAGCGAGATTGGGTCTGGAATTGTGACGTTGTGCTCATCTTCCACGTGCCACTGACGGAGGAGGACCGAATCATAATCTTACCATCGATATCTCGACCAGAATGAAGGTCTCGGCACTGATATGAATCTTCTCGTCCCAGCGCAAATCGGGAGCTGACAGATCAATTTGGAGTAGGGAGTGTGATCGGTTGTACTTGCGCTAATAATCTAGTAACGTGGATCGCGATAGCTGGTGTCAGGGATGCCAAAGAGTTTTCCAAGCCCGAGCAGATTCAAATCCAAGTAACGGTAACATGACTAGCATCGCGTCAGCACGTCATTTAGAGATATTCATGATGTATACGCACGTATTATTTGCCTTCAACCTTCCTAATGATTTCCTGACGTGCGCACTTGAGCTGACAGAGCGGTGTCATCGAGCACCATCTGGTTGAATAGGTAAGTATGAACAACGTCGGGCACAAAAACCTACACTTACATTCGTCGTTCCAAAAAGCAAGACACGCCTGAGCCGACTTCGGACGAATTTCAAAACATCGCACGTAAGATGCGTCCAGCTGACACAAGCACTATCCTCCGCGACCAACGCGAATCCTAAATCAAATCAAACCACGGCCATGAGTTACAAGAGGAGAGAGCAGGGTTCGAGAGACATGCCTTCGAGGTTCAGTTGGGACTTACACGCTTGAAAAAGCACGTTGATTTTAGCTGTGGGCTCGTCACGCTCTCTTTGATGGGAATGGGCACACGCTCCAGTAATTTCGCCAGCTTGAGCTTTGCGTTTTATTGTACAACCGTTATAAGCAAATAGTGGGAAAAGTGACATATCACTTACTGGAAGCAACTTGAACTTGTCGGAGAGCGCAACCACTCGGAACAACTCCAGCCTCGGCATCATTGACTGCAGCTGCTAGTTGCACGTCACCATCGAGTTGTGTGTCATATAATAATGCGATGCGATGTGACCGAGTTGCACGGTGCTCTGGAATCGACCAGAAGCTCACACTTGATGAAGTGGCACTTTTCAAGCAGGGCCGCTGCATGCGGCACTTTGCTGAACCAAGTCATCGTCATCTTCATGGTGTGGCGGTCGACTACAACCCCATAGTCTCAGGGGACTTCAGTATGCTATGTCAGAAATGAGAACAGAATGGTCCATGGCGGGGACAAGAACACTCACAAATACGCCCTGTACGCCAACCATTGCACCGCTTCCTGTAGCACGATTCCTGATCTCCGCGTTCAAATTGTTGGCCCGGGCCAACTCAAACGAACTACGACTTGATAGGAAGTTGTTGCCACTGCCAGTGCATGCGCGAGAGGTAGTACTGATTCCAGCTCTGAGTGACTCGGATTTCAAGTCATGATGGTAATTCAGCTTCACCGCTGTACGTCACAGCAAAGTCTGATGCAATTGCAAGTTGTGTATGCGTGAGTCGGGGCCACGGAGGAAGTTGGATGTATGTATTTACGTGGCGACGCTGCCTGTTGAAAGTCAGATGACCCACCGACAGGTTGGTTCCTAGCTCAATTTGCGCGTTTCTAAGTTGCTAGGTGCATCAAACTTTAGCGCTTTAGCTATCTCAGAAAGTCGCTTCAGCCAGGTCATTGTAGATTGTCCCACGGATCAACATGGACTTGCGGAGGTCGGACGGACAGAGCTGCACCCTACATGTATTAGAAAATAACGACGACATCGTGTCACGGCTCGCGCAGCAAGACAATGTCCCTTGGTACAGAAAATCCAACCTTCGACTCTTATATCTCTTGATGTTTCCCGCTTGTATTGGCGTCGATATGACATCTGGGCAAGTGATTACATTCCTGTGTTTGAACGTACATTGCTCATGCGGAGATAGTTACGATTCGTCCATGGTAAACGGCCTCCAGGCTGTGCCTTCTTGGCTTGAGTGTGAGGGAGTATCCATGATTAATGTCGTATTGGTTTGACTTGAATCGCAGACTATAATCATCCTCATTCCACGTCATTGGGTCTCATGGTTTCAATGTATTCCTTGGGCTGCGTCGCTGCTATCCCGTTCACCCCTTTCGTTGCGGACAAGTTCGGTAGGCGGTATCCAATATTTCTTGGAGGTATAGTCTCTGTGATTGGTGGTATTCTTCAAGGATCTGCTCTGAATTGTAAGTTAGTACATGTCTGAATATCTGGGATGCTTTTCACGACATGGATTCGTTAGTCACAACGTTCATCATTGCTCGTTTTATCCTTGGGTTCTCCATTGTATTCTGCGTGGTAGCTGCCTCGACTTTGATTGGAGGTGTGTTGATGCGATTTTAGCTCGTCGATCCGCTCGTTATGTAAACTATGCAGAACTCTCGCATCCCAAAGAGCGACCTGTTATGGGTGGGATTTTCAATGCTGCTTTTCATCTCGGTAATTTAAGATCATCCCCAACTGCGAGTGGTTTTCATGATAATTCACCCTAGGTTCTATACTTGCTGCTGCCGTGACTCTCGGGACCTTTGCCATGACCAATAATTGGGGGTGGAGAATCCCGTCCTTCCTGCAAATAGTTCCTGGTTTACTTCAGGTTTCATTTATCTGGTTCATCCCAGAGTCTCCTCGTTGGCTCATTTCTAGGGGAAGGGGCAGTGAAGCACTGGGTATTCTTGTGAAGTATCATGCAGAGGGTGATGAGAATTCCGAGTTTGCCAAGGCAGAGTATGCTCAGATCGAGGAGACGCTCGAAGCGTGCCAGAAGACTGCCCGGATGAACAGAAAGAAGGTGTTTTCAACGCCAGGAATGCGAAAGCGGATTGTTATTACAACATTCCTTGGTTTGTGTTCCCAGTGGAATGGTTCCGCATTGCTTAAGTGAGCCATGTCATTTGTTACCATCTATTAGACTACCCGCTTATGCGCTCACAGCTACTCCCTTCCTCAACTCTTGGACAACATTGGTATTCATGATAACGGAACGAAGAATATTGTCAACCTGGCCAGAAGTTCTTGGATGTTGCTCAATAGTTCATTCATCTTATCGATCGCACCTCAATACCCTCGGCGCACCATGTATCTAGTAAGTAACGGTCTTGGATCACTCATGTACATCATTGTTATAACTTGCCCAGACGTGTTCTATTGTTCTTTTTGTCATACTCTCTGCCTTTACTGTAGCTAGTGCAGACTATGCGTTCACTCACAGAAATCTGTCTGCCCAAATGGTGCTAGGGTGAGTATCAAGTCCCCCAAAAATGCTGTGTGCTCATTATATGCTTTACAGTCTTGTCTTTTTGCAAAGTCCAGCTTACAATCTGGGATTCGGCTCCTTAGACTACAGTAAGTATTGCGACAAATATCAGCTGTTCATCATAGGACTCAAACGGACTCGAACGTGGATAGCCTTCGTGTCGGAGATATTTCCTTTCCATGTTCGAGCTAGCGGTCTCGCATTGTACCAATGGTGGTCTCGTAGCGGGATGTTCATTGTTCAGTTCATTAATCCAATTGGGATCGAAGCCATAGGTACGCCCGTGTTCGCCACACAGTCATTCGTGGATTCTGAAGCCGGGATAGGATGGAGATGGTACATCGTGTAAGTGTCAACCTTGGACATTTATGTGGACATGAGCGGACGCAAGACGATAGGTACTGTGTATGGGATGCCTTCCAGGTCGCGTTCGTCTACGTGATGTTCCCAGAAACGTCGGGTCGCACGCTCGAAGAGTTGACATTCTGTAAGTATGATGAATCCTCTGCGACGTTTACACTGACGCAGGTTTGGGCGTGCGTAATCCCTCGACAGTGTATGAAGAGGACCGAGAAGCACTTCGACTTGGCGGAGTTGACGCGTTGCACGAATATGGAGGAGGCGATACCTACGGTACCATGGGGGGTCATCCCAGAAGATCCGTCGGTGGCGAACGGGGATGAGGTGATTTGCATTCGTGTGTCGGTCTTGTTTACAACGGAAGTGAATGTAACATGGTATGCAAATTATAGTAGTTTGAATAAATGATGGCAGGGCGAGTATGCTTATAGCAAAAGTTTTGTACGAGGCAAGTACCATCAAACATAGAAGTGAGTATGTGTCACAGGTCACGTTTATGTTCAGGCACTCCTTCAAATCAGAAATGAAGCTGAAGCACTGAAGGTCGGTAGATTGGTGCCACCAGCCTGAGTCTAGAAGTTGGAGTCTGGACGAACATATTGTTGATATATATAACTTCGCCAAATCGGGAGTTAGACAGAGCAGAGAATAACAAAAGAACACTCCGCTGACTTCTATTTCAATCGAGCCACGTCGAAGTAACTAGATTTGAACACGACTCATACGCACCTCGCTTCAAGCCGTTCAGAATCATCTCAGTGATCACGATGAGCTCACGGAGGGATGGACAGAGCTATGCTCCACTAGAAAATAATGACGACGTTGTCTCCCGACTCGCGCAGCAAGATAAGGTTCCCTGGTATAGAAAACCCAACCTCCGACTGTTGTATATCTTGATGTTTCCGACCTGCATTGGAGTCGAGATGACATCTGGGCACGTATTTTTACTCTTGTGTTCGGTCGTAAATTGTTTGAATGCAAAGACAGTTACGACACGTCCATGGTGAATGGTCTCCAGGCTGTACCTTCCTGGCTCGAATGTGAGGTAATCTCATCAGACATAGACACCATAGTAGCTTACTTGAGTGGGATAACAGACTATAATCATCCTCGTTCAGCCACACTCGGTCTCATGGCTTCCATGTATGCTTTGGGTTACGTTGCTGCTGTCCCATTCGCCCCCTTCTTTGTCGATAAGTTCGGCAGGCGATATCCAATATTTATTGGAAGTATCATATCTGTGATCGGGGGTATTCTTCAAGGGTCTGCTCTGAATTGTAAGTTAGTGACATCTTTCAATCCCGCTGGATACCTTTCATGACAAGAATCGGATAGTCACAATGTTCGTCGTTGCTCGTTTTATCCTCGGATTTTCCATTGTATTCTGCGTTGTAGCTGCATCTGCTTTGATCGGAGGTGTGTTGATGTGATATTATCTCACCGATCTGTTCGTTAAGTTATGTAGAACTCTCTCATCCCAAGGAACGAGCTGTCGTGGGTGGTCTCTTCCATACTTCTTATTATCTCGGTAAATCGTCATCGTCGCCAGCTGCGAGGAGTCACTCGAAGCTAATTCACCCTAGGTTCCATCCTCGCTGCTGCCATTACCCTTGGGACCTTTGCCATGACTAGTAATTGGGGGTGGAGGATCCCATCTTTTCTGCAAATAATCCCTGGGCTCCTTCAAGTTTGCTTTATTTGGTTTGTCCCTGAGTCTCCTCGTTGGCTCATATCCAGGGGAAGGCGTAGTGAAGCATTGGGAATTCTTGTGAAGTATCATGCAGAGGGCGATGAAAACTCCGAGTTCGTCCAGGCAGAGTATGCTCAAATCAAGCAGACACTCGAAGCGGGACAGGTGATATCCCAGATGAACCGCAAGAAGGTGTTCTCAACACCAGGGATGCGGAGGCGGATCATCATTACAACATTCCTTGGTCTGTGTACCCCGTGGAGTGGATCCGCACTTATTTCGTGAGCTCTGCCTTTGTTCACTATATTATCTACTCATCTTACTGACAGGCACTTCCTTTCCCCTATCTTGGACAATATTGGTATTCATGATAACCGAACGAAGAATATCGTCAACTTGGCCAAAGTTTCTTGGAAATTAGTCAATGGTACATTTATTGTATTGATCGTGCCTCGATACCCTCGACGCAACATGTATTTGGTGAGTGGTGCTTTTGAACTGTTTCTATTCTCCTGACCATGCCTAGGCTTGCACCATTTGTCTATTCATTGTACTCTTGGCTTTTACTATAGCTAGCGCAGACTATTCGCTCACTCAAAGAAAACTGTCTGCTCAAGTGGTACTAGCGTAAGTGCCGAGTTTGATGAAAACATCGTTTTTAATGTTACTCACACTATGTTCTGTAGTCTCGTCTTTTTACACAGTCCGGCTTACAACCTAGGGTTCGGCTCCTTGGACTACAGTGAGTATGACACCAGAATTGTCATCTTTATCCTGTTTTCGTGCGACAATGTGAATTCGAATTGTAAATAGACTTCTTGACGGAGATTTTCCCTTTCCATGTCCGAGCCAGCGGAATCGCCTTATATCAGTGGTGGAATCGTGGCGGAGGGTTCATCGCCCAGTTCGTCAATCCTATCGGGATCGACGCCATAGGTACGTCCATGTTTAATATCTGTTCATTCTGAAGCCAATGTGGTTGACCGATAGGTTGGAGATGGTATATCACGTGAGTGTCAGCTTTTGGCATGGATATTGATGGGATTCGCTGAAACAACTCAACGACAGGTACTGTGTTTGGAACGCCGTTCAGATTGTTTTCGTCTACTTCATGTTTCCGGAAACTTCGGGCCGCACACTGGAAGAGCTAGCGTTTTGTGAGTATACTAGTAAATCCTTTGTGATGGCTATAATGATATTTATGGTCTGGTCGTAATGCTCGAACAGTGTATGAAGAGGACCGACAGGCGCTGAGGCATGACGAGGCTGAGTTGCTACGTGACCATAGGGGAGTTGAGACGTACGGTTCTATGGAGGATTATCCAGGAAGGAACATCGGCAGTGAGCAGAGATGAGGTGATCTACGTGTTGGGCTCGGAAGCTCTTCCCCGGGCGAATGAAACAGATCGCAGATTACTTCGATGGTGTCGGTACATCTAGAGCGACGACGTCTTGTAGTACTCAATTCTGCGCACAAGATTCTAGACTTTCGGTGAACCGGTTCCAGAAAGCGGATAGAGTGTTTGCCCGAAGCTTCCTAAAACGGAATGTAGTGGTGACCGGTCATCTAAAAGAAGTATCGTGAATATTTCCTACCTCCTCCACCTCTCATCACCAACAGCGAGCAAGCCCCCCTTTTCCGGTCCGTTTTCAAGGGGTTTAAAAATACGTTTATCAGGTACATAACTTTGCGTTGTCAGATGCCATCGATCGAGGTCTCTGATCAAGTGAGAAGCCATACACTCAGTTTGATAGGTCCGATGAGTGCCAGCTTTACTGTAACCACTTTACTACTAGTGCTTTGGACACCGACGAAGGCCGACAGTCAAACAGTTATTCATGTCTCTCAGGTTCCCCAGTGGTTGACTCACTGGCACTACATTGCACAAGTATGTTAGTCACCCGTACAGATATCGATCAGACTGATAACTGGCCGGCCCTATTAGTTCGCAACATAACCCCGATCACCATGTCAGGCTGCCTATAGATAAGGAAATCCCAGCTCTGCGAGACAGCCTATCCCTGGGCGAATTTCACTTTAAGGTTTACTATGACTCGGAGCGGAACAGTCACGTCAACCGAGCTTCGCTTTGGCAACGCCGCCCGCTCGGATGACTGCATCCGAGTCCGAGTGTAAGTAAGTAACGGCACCATCATTCATCTAATCATCATCGCTTTGACCTATGCATCATTTGATTTGTTCCTATCACTGATGCCGCAGTGATGCGTCCGTGGATATTTTTACTCTCGGCTTCTTGTTATAAAATTCTGGGTGGACTTCTCACCGCCAGCCCCTCAATTCACTCCCTGGCCTTTAGAATGCGATTCATTACAATAATCATTTTTGCAGTCACTGGCAGACTGGTTGCTCTGGCCATTGCAAAATCTGTACCAAACAGGAAGGCGGGTGGCATAGCCATACCACTCGCCAGACAGCCTTCCCCTCTGGACTCCAACAAAACCATTGATCTCGACGCAATCGCCTCTCATGGTATATCAGTCAGGGAGTACGTGCGATGAACCGTTACATTATGTAAATTGGTCCGCTCAGGCTTCTTTTAGGAAGATCCTTTGGGGGTTAGACAATTACAAGATGAACACGGGAACGATTCATCCTTTCGCTATGGAACAAAGTGACTCGGAATTAGAACTGGGAAGGCGTGGTGCTAGCGTCCCACTGACACCTTATCAAAATAAAATGTGGATGTGCGAAATTTCGATTGGTACTCCTCCCAAGTCCTTGAAGGGTAACCTCTGCCTGTATTATTTTGATATATATTTACACTGATTCATATCACAGTCCACATTGACACTGGTTCAGCGTGGGCACTCTCTTTTACTTTATACAGCTGTATTTGTTCAAGTCAACACAGCGATATGTGGGTGCTGCAGACTGGCTGTGATGGGATTTCCGCAGATCGCGACTCGGAAATCTGGGATCCTGAGTCATCCGAATCTGCTCAGTACGAGCGGAAGACATTTCGGTTTCAATATTCAGATGGGTCCACCGTTGAAGGTTATCGATATACCGATAATGTAACTATCGCTGGATTCACTGTATGTTCTGTATCGCTTACGAGCGTGGCCATTTAATCCTGACGCCAAGCTAGGCAGACCCTCAGACCTTTGGTTCTGCGGTATCGTATACTTCGGGTCGGTTACAGGGATATGAATACCCTGCAGACGGTTTATTGGGATTGGCTTTCCCTTCCATCTCGAAATTTGGTGCTGATCCGCTGTTCGAATCGCTTCTCGGACAAGAGAAGTTAAGCAATCCGACATTCTCATTGAAACTCTCTTCATCCGGGGCCGAGTTGTATGTCGGTGGAACAAACGATGTGTTGTACAGTGGTGACATCGCTTATATACCCGTATCACGTCCGGTGAGTTAAGATGGTAGATGGGAGTGGATGTTGCTGACATTGAATTTATGTAGGGATTATGGCAAGTATCCATGGACGGTGTTCGTGTAAATGGGGACACAATCCTCGCAGACGTACCTGTTATTTTCGACTCTGGTGCAACCCACATCTTCGGAGATTGGGAACGGGTTTCAGAATTGTACGGCCACCTTGACGCTACCCTCAGAGAACACGGAGGCTTTGGTTTCTATTACCGTGAGTTCTAACTGCACTCGGTACCTTGTTTTATGGACAGCCTGCAGTGCCGTGCGATTCTTTCCCAGCACTGGGCTTTACTTTCGGTGACAAGACGTTTGAAATCCCTCCCGAAGCCCTCACACTTAGACCAATTTCGGAAGGTTCTCCCAATTGTTTCAGCACCATTATTGCCCAGCGCTCGCGTACCGGTGAGATTTAAAAGCTTGTCGTTTCCTGAACACCTTTTGCGGTGCTTAATGAATTCGTTCTGACTCTACGGCCTAGCATATTGGAATATTGGGCTCGCTTTCCTGCAGGGCGTATACAGCGTATTCGATTACGATAATTTACGGGTCGGGTTCGCGGATCTCACTTGAATCATCGCAAATGTTCACGGAACATCGAATATTGTATATTACAGTAATAAATCTAATCTATGTAATTATTGTCGGGAGTTCATGGTAGAAGAGTAGGAACGACTGCCTTCCTACTTGAAGGTCTGTCTAAGTTCATGGTAAAAACATCAGAAGGGACGTTCGCCGTCCTTCCAGGGTTGTTAAATACCAGTTGGCGGGAGTAGGCTTGACGAGCGGTCAGTGGTACGGACTGGCAGCCTGGCCGTCGAGCTTGTGGAAAATGAGTCCATGGTGCCAATGACACTATCGTCGTTGCGAGCGCCCTCCCGGCCGTTGGTGCCCGACCTCCACATCTAACTGACCGCTCGTATTTTCTACTTCCCTCCCCCTGGCATTGACTCCTCGGACAAGCCAGTTCCCGCTTTCCGATAAACGCAGGATATGTGTCAAAGCTCGCTATCGAAGCTTTACAACCCACCTTAGAGAACATGTCCTATGGCCTCCCGTCGACGTGCAGAGCCTCCCGGCTCGGTGAACCTACCCCATCATCAGTGGCAGATCGTAGACTTGGTAGAGCGCTCGATACTCTGTCTCTGCGTGAAGCGTTATTGCTAATGTAGTGTTCGTCATCACTGCTCGCCGCCAACGGTTCTTTGATCGATGATCCTCCATGGCTCCATTATTGTACGTCTCACTGGCGGTCCCCCCATGTCGACGGAGCCCGTCATGTCCCACCTAATCCTCTTCAAATACTGACAAGATATTAGGAGTGGGCGGTAAATATACACCCATCATGGAGTATAGACCATACTTGCAAAACGCCAGCTCTTCGAGCGTACGATCCGACGTTTTTGGCAACATCAGGTAGACCAAGACGATTTGGAACGCGTTCCACATACAGTACCTGTCATTCCGATATTCAGCATCCCATCGTGCGTACCCATGCGCGCTCAAGAATGGGGACTGAAACTTACGCGATGTATCATCTCCAGCCTGTCTCCCCGTCAGCTTCAGAATTTACGAACAAAACATGTATAATGTGTAAGCGTACCTGCGGCATCGATCCTGATCGTATTCATGAACTGGGAAAAGAATGCCCCGCCCCGAACCCACTATCGATATGTCGCCATCATGATACCGTTGGCTTGGACGTGGAATGGCAAGAGAGCTCGGCCATGTATGCTAGCCAAGTGTCAGCTTAGTTCATTTCATCCCACAATAATGTTCACCGAAGTTCAGGATCCCAATCACCAGATTTTAAGCTAGGCTGAACAAAATGTAACGCTAGTACGGCAGTAAATGCGACATTGCACTGAATTAGACACTCACAGTAGCGCCGAGAAAGCAGAAACTTTGCTGTAGGTGAGGCAATGATCTGCGCTAGCTGCGGTAAGAGTAACGGGAACAACAAAAAGAGAAATGGTACAGGCACGGTTATGAGGATTAGATCAGAAGTTCAAGATCACATCACCTTCTAAATATATCGTCCGTCGAGAATATCGTTGCGTGATCAACGCAATATCGACCATTAAGTCTTGCGACATACAGTCAACTCCTTCATAACCCATACCCATTTCTGGCCCTCTAGAGGCTGTACCATTAATCCAGAGTATGCTGTATAGAGAAAAAATGTAGCTGAGATGTCATACTATAATTTGTCCACCAAATGTTTTCAGAGATTTTTCGTAGTTTACATGACAGGTGGCTCCGAAGGGGTATGGGTTATAAGGGAGTTGACTGTAGAAGGTAACAATCACTAAGGAAGACTCACGAAGTTAATCCAGCTCCACACCAATTCACGCTTAGACCGAGGAATGCTGTAATGATCACGTTCCTTGCGTCGAAAACACCGTGCGCATACTCTGCCTGGACGAACTTGGAGTTTTCGTTCCGAAGTGAGTTGAGTCCACCGTGGTCAATATGCCTGAGGATCCCAGGTTGAAACTGCGAACGAACGACGAATCGCTCTGCCAGTTTCCTGAGACTAGAGAAGAATCAGAAGATAGAAGCT
The DNA here is from genome assembly GCA_038090015.1 of Leccinellum albellum. Taxonomy (NCBI): domain Eukaryota; kingdom Fungi; phylum Basidiomycota; class Agaricomycetes; order Boletales; family Boletaceae; genus Leccinellum; species Leccinellum albellum. The sequence continues at coordinate 20,589 of JBBPLX010000495.1, forward strand.
GAGTTTCGCGCCAGTACTTACAGAATAAGTAGTGAATACTAAAGCCGAAAAGATGGTTTTCTTGCACCGTGGATTCAGAGGCGTTTTGTCTGCTCTGAGCGGGGAAGTCTGGCCTGGGCTTCCTAGTCATTGACGAACGGGGTATTTATTTTCTGTGGGATAGTAGACCCACTCATCCGTCTGGGTGGGAAACTTTGTTGGGCAGAAGTCAATACAGACTTGGATGATTGATCGTGCGCGGGCCGACGACTCCTTTCGTCCTTGTCCTTGGCACCGGCCAAGCTCCATCCGACCTTGCTCTCCCTCAAACTTGAAAATTGCTCAAGGCGGTCTCCAGAACTCGAAGACAAGTTCCAATATCAAAACCGACGTCTAATTATGCCAGGATCATCTGGACAACCCACGCGCATGGAATATCCCTCGCCACGCGGCGTGCACGTTCCAGAGACAT
>JBBPLX010000496.1:424-21026 GCA_038090015.1 Leccinellum albellum
TATTTCACTATGGCGGTATGTCCAATACTTCTGTACAATTCACAATGTCCACTTGTCATTGCAGGCCTCGCAGCCTCTCTGGGATACGGGGCCGCCTCGGAAATCATCCGCCGGTCAACGGTTGCTTCGGGCAATAGCCAACAAGGTTCCTTGATGATGACAGAAGCCAATATCAAGCGACTGGTATCCAAACTTTCACAAATGAGAGGTGCCGCTCTCAAACTGGGTCAGTTTATGAGCATACAAGGTTCGAGTGCTTTCAGTTCAACTGGTAGGAGATAAACTCACCATGCAGAGTAGACACGCATATACTCCCACCTGAAGTAGATAAGGTATTCAGGCGAGTACAGGATAGCGCCCATTATATGCCGGACTGGCAATTGGAAGTGGGTTTGACTTGATACTAGTCACCCGCGTTCGCTTACGTGGGATGTACAGGAAGTGCTCACGTCTGCATTGGGTACCTCGTGGGCAGACTACTTCACCTCGTTCGATCGTGTGCCTTTTGCAGCTGCCTCAATCGGACAGGTTCATAGTGCATTATTGCGTGCGTCTTCCTCGCCTACTGGTCGAGAGGAGCGGGTTGCAATCAAAATACAATTCCCGAACATCGTGAACTCGATCGCCAGCGACCTTAGTTACGTCAAGTTACTGCTGACTGCTGGCCAACTGTTGCCAAAGGGATTGTTCCTGGACCGTACAGTCCAGGTAAGTCTTCGCATGTACCTCACAAACATTGCTCAGCAGGAGATTCGCTAAAGGTCATGAAAGACGAATTGGCTGACGAGTGTGATTATTCGAGAGAGGCGCAATTTCTGCGACGATATAACTCGCCAGGGCTTCTTGGCGGGGATTCTCGCTTCAAAATACCTTGGGCATGGGAAGGCAGTACTGATCGCGTTCTCGTCATGGAACACGTCGAGGGTGTTAGTGTAGGGGAACCATCTGTCTCAACTCTTCCTCAAGAAGAGCGTAACGAGGTATTAAATCCGTGGTGAAAGGTGAAAAAAGTATCTATGGTTGATCCATTGGACCGACAGATTGCAAAACGTATCGTCGAACTCTGTTTACGGGAGCTCTTCGAATTCCGACTGATGCAGACCGATCCAAACTGGACAAACTTCCTGTGGAACTCCAAAAACCAGCAGGTTCGTAATGCTCTCTGCACTGTCCATGAGATTTACGTCAATATAGGTCTCGTTGGTCGATTTTGGTGCTACACGTGAATATACGAAGGAATTCATGGATGACTGGTTGCACCTACTTCTGGCCGCAGCAGCCGAGGATCGCAGTGCATGTGTTAATTGCAGTCTGAAACTAGGTTACCTCACAGGCGAGGAGAATGAGGTTTGTCTAGGCTTTACGGCTGCGACTTCCTCTTACCACAATTCGCATTATACCCATTAGGTCATGTTAAATGCCCATGTCGATTCCATGATTCTACTCGCGACACCTTTCAGAGCATCTACGCCGCAACCCTTCGTCTTTGGACAGGGTTCGCATTGGGCAGACGTCACACTCAAGATCCGTGAAAACATTCCGATCATGCTTCAGCATAGGCTCACTCCGCCTCCCCGGGAGACTTATAGTCTCAATAGGTCAGTTGACCGTGGCCTCACTCACCGTATGTCGCTTACGTGAACAATGACCCAAGGAAATTGAGTGGTGCATTCTTGCTCGCTTCACGACTTGGTGCAGTCGTCGATACCAAGAGACTTTGGGATGATGTAGTCAATAGATATAAGTTTGGCGAGTAGGGTCTAATCCAAAGCTTTCTAAATGCACAGTACTAAGTATCGCATATTCTAGCCCTTGTCGGGGATCTGACAGCATCCCATGATAGGACATGATTATACATATGTTATTCCAGCTCACCTGATAATCTGTATGGGCAGTGATCTCGAGTACATGATCAATCAGGCCATTGGCTCGGGAGAAACAATTAGATGGTCGTACAAAAACCGCACCGTCTTCGTCAGGGCATCTATCTGCCCATGAACAAAATCTCCCCTCCATCCAGTTCTCTGGCAGGCAGTCATCCGCTTCATACCGCAAAAAGCTCCAACCAAGACTTGACCGTGCCCGCTCTATGTTCTTTCCCAAAACCCGCTGCCATTGCTCGTCAAGAATACCCTGCCTTTGCGTTTACTTCTGACTGACATTGCCAGTGCGAACGACTGCATCAACAGAAAAGCCTTCACTGGTGTCTCGAAGTTTCCTGTCGATCAAATTCAATGATAATCCGAGCGTCAAGAAGCAAGCATATACTTGGATCAATGTGCGGCGGGGTACAGGGTGTAGCCGTTTCAGTCGTGCTTTCCGTGTCACGGACACGAAGTCTCGAGAATGGTGTAGAGATGGTCGGCCGGGGTGGCGTGGATGGTCTATCTGTGGGCTTTGGACCCGGCCGCTCCCACAGCTGGCGTGCTCGTTCATCGAGCTCGGCCTCTTCGCTCTTGAGGTCGCGTAGACGGCAAAGGAGTTTGGAAATGCGACTGACGAGATTCGAGGCTTCTTCGCTGAGTGATTGAGGCTGGAAGGGGATGGAGTGAGGCTGATTCGGAGGCACAGACATGCTCCGATGTCGAGATATTGATATCCGGATCGGCGGCGGGGACGGTCCTGGGTGAAGCTTGGTCGTTGGTCATTCTTATATGTGCGGCTGCCAGTGGGTTCATTGTGATGTAGACTGATTTAGGTCGGGAACAGCTCCGAGACCGGTTGCGCGATCGTCCAAGTTGGTTGGGTCCGATGATCGCGTTCTTACTGTAAGTACTACAACATTTAGAACTCGCAAGCCGTGCTGTGCCTCTTCATCCGAGGATCGATTCCGCAAAATGAGCGGGAACGCTGAACGGGACAGATTTCACAGATTATATAATACTCGGGGCATTATTTCGTGCTCAGCAGCGGCCCGCTTGTGAGTATTGAAAACTATGTGGGTGTACCGGCGTGTTCCTGATCATGCTTAAGATATATCACACAGACTCGGAGGTGTTGCATGCAGACTTCATTCAAACTGTCCTGGAAAAGTGGTAAGAGAAGTATAGGCTTATAGTGACCTTGAAGACAAGTTTTCACACTGCCCTCCGGTGAATTCAACTTGAAGCAAGGTGTGTATTGGGCTTGCATCATGTGCAGGAATGAGCAGTAGGATGCTACTAACCAGCTGCAATGCCAGTATTTCAATAGAATGTAGTTTAAAGCCGGAGTCCGAGCATTGTAACTTGCTAGTAGGACCTACAATCTCTTTCTCTTTTTTTCCTTCTCCGACTTGCTTGAACATCCTGGAAAAATTCGTCTTCATCTTCATCGAAGGTGCGCTTATGTGTCTGCGTTTGCCCTTTCCCAGCTTTGCGAATTACGCACTCGACGATCGACCTATGAGGTAGATCGGAGTCATCAAGTCAGTATTTTCCCGTCATCTTTGCGCTGACGTCCGAAAACTTGGACACGTCGGACACATCGTCTCACTCCCGAGCTGCCTCGTGACACGACATCCGGAAAACAACCATTCAGCCGACCCACTTAACGTCTCCCTGGTTATCTTTCCATTCGCACACTCTGTTCGTCACACATGCCGTTATCTCTGTGTCGTTTAACTTTCGGACTCGACGTTTCTCTATCTTATCGTACAGCGTGTATTCTTGGAACTCAGGGAGATATGTAGCCGATGCCATGCAAAAGCTTGGCGACATCTTTTATCTCCACTGTCAACTTTTTCTGCTGCGATGTCTGCCAGTGGCGTCCCAGTGTACTCCGAGTTCAAGCCTCTTCTGGGTGAGTGGTCATACATGAACATAGTTGACATTATTGCAAGCTCGGTAACTCTATTCTGTTAGGTCAAAGTGTTGGGTATGGCGTGGTCATAGGTGCGCATGGGGTTGTCTGCAGCCATCCATCGTATTGACATGGGACGAAGGCGTCGGATTCTTCTTTGCCTTTGTCATGTTGATGTTGACCTTGCTTCAACGCAAATTTTTCAAATTCTCCCCGTCATCATCCGAAGAGTTTACTGTACGTACGACGACTATCATATCCCACGTTGTTATCACTCACCTTTTTCAGAGTGCGTCGAGGAGCGTCAAGGTATGTACTAGTACCCAGTTGTTTATTGGCGAGATTCAGCGTCGATGAGCTCGTTGCTTCTTAGCCTGGCTTAGTTTGTTGTGGAATGTATGTTTCTCGTGTGCGGGTGAGGTCAGAATTTATGTCTAATAACTGAAGCCAGAGTGAGCGCATGGACGTGGAGCGCTACCCTTCTCCAGTCGAGTACAGCGTCATACACATTTGGTTGGTTCATCGTATCTCTAGAGATACAGTGACTCATATCTCTACAGGCGTCAGTGGAGCCTGGTGAGCCGAACTTGCTCCTTGATGCATCCCAGATGTCAATCTCGGTCATTCTAAAGGTGGTATGGTGCTGGTGGAACCATCCAAATCTGTATGTTCGGGATGGTTGCTTCCAAAGTGAAGATGAACGCCAACGGCGCTCACACGTTCCTGGAGATCGTCAAAGCGCGGTTCGGAACGGCCGGTCATATCCTCTTTACATTCTACGGCTTCCTCTGCATCCTAATCGTCTGCGGGTCGCTGCTTCGTTGGTACAACATGCTTATCTATTTACCCGCTTGCTGAATTCTATTTTCTCAGTCGGAGGAGCTGCGACGGTCAACGCGCTCACGGGGATGAACATCATTGCAGCTTGTTTTCTTCTGCCCATTGGGATCGCAGTCTACGTCATTTTCGGCGGGTTGCGTGCGACGTTCATATGCGATTGGAGCCATACCATCATTCTCTTCGTCATCATCTACATCTTCATCTTCAGGGCCTAGTCAGTACCCCTCTGTTTTCAGGTGACACGAGACTGAATTGCCATCTCCAGTGGAACATCGCCTGCGGTTGGAAGCATCTCGAATCTGTATGACTTGTTGCAGCAGGCCGCTATTGATACCCCAGTGGTGGGCAACGAAGGGGGCAGCTATCTTACTATGAAATCCAATCAGGGTCTCGTATTCGGTGCGGCGAGCATTTTGTCTGGTTTTGCGGGGGTGTTTTGTGATCAAGGTGAGTATGAAATCCATTTACTCTGGCATTGTGATCCACGAAGCACAACGCCCAGGCTATTGGCAGAGAGTAAGTTGATGCGATCCGAATCATGCCGCACAGAGATGAATTCATCGTTAGGCAATCGCGAGTCACCCCCAGTCGACGACTAAAGCGTATGTAAGTACGATGTTTTTGTATCTAATCGTGATCTCAAGTAGCAAATACGTACTGCTTAAGATGTTGGGCGGCCTGTCCTGGTTTGCTGTGCCCTGGGCGTTCGCCTCTTGCCTCGGTCTGAGTGCTAGGGCGCTGATTACAAACGTGGGATCCGATACCTCAAATGTTTCCCGTTACTGACGGTGCAAGCATCGTTCTAGCCTAACTTTCCGACATACCCTGCCCCGTTGTCGCCAACCCAAACGAGCGCGGGACTCGCTGCCCCAGCTGCAGCGGTTGTTCTCATGGGAAAGGGGGGCGCAATCGCGATTCTTCTCGTAGTTTTGTGGGTGCAAATATTTTTCATGTGAGATTTTGGGTTACTCAATCCTGTCAAGCATGGCGGTCACGTCTGCTGCAAGTTCTGAGCTCATCGGAGTATCGAGTCTCTTGTGGGTGTAATAATCTTGTATTGCGATCAACACTACTCATCATTCGAGGTACCTTGACAGCTCATATGAGTATGTATCTGTATGCCTTCTCTTCCCGCGTTCTAACTTGTGCTAGTATATATCGAACATATTTCAGACCAAACGCGACGGGTGACGAGATTGTCAAGGTTTCTCATTGTTTCATCTGCTTTTGGGCTGTTTGGATGGGCTGCTGGGCTTCTATCGTGAGGTTATTATCTGCTTGTTGATCGTACAGCAGTTGACTCCGAGGTATAGCTCAACGCTGGAAACATCAATCTGGGATGGGTGAGACTCTTATCGGTGTCACCAATCTTCACGCTAACAGCAATCCACTTAGCTCTATTATGTGCAGTAAGACCCCCTTCACGGTCAACCACGAGCGTAACTGAATGATATCAGGGGTGTAATCCTCAGCCCTGCAGTCATTCCGATCGCGCTCACTGTCTCGTGGTCAAAACTGACGCGTGCGGGTGTGCTTTGCGGAGCGATAGGCGGGGCCTGTCTAAGCATGCTGGCATGGATGATCGGGTGCTGGAAGATCTACGGTACGTCTTCGACTCGGTCAATTCGTCAAGCCCAATCGTTTATAGAGTGCGTTATAGGTCAAATTAACATCGCCAACCTGGCGGAGCCATATTCTGCCGTCTGCAGTGGGCTCACAGGACTCCTCTTCTCAGGATTACTGACCGTGTCGGTGTCCCTGATGAGTAAGCTGGTCGGTGAGACTGGAATGAACTGTCATTCTGAAGCCGTGGTACAGATCCTGCGGACTATGACTTTTCGGAAACGCGCGCGATCGCGATGTTGGACGATCACGCCGATAACTTGGACGCCAGTGAGCCTTCGCATAACGAGTCAGAGCGGACCTCTGAGAATTCTCCGGACCTTGAGAAGCAACCGAAAATAGACTTCTCGAGTGATCCGGACCGCTCGAGAGAAGATGAGGAAGAGCGACTAGCATCGCTCAAACGCGTGTTCAAAAAGGCATTCATCTACTCGACAGTATTTACGGCAATCGTAGTCATCATTGGTGAGCTTTTCTGGTCTGGCAAACATATATATTTCGTGATTAACGTTTCGTCAGTTCCCGTGCCCATGTTTTTCTCGCACTACGTGTTCAGTCGAGAGTTTTACACGTTCTGGACTGCCTGCTCGATGTGCGTGTCGTCTACATTGCTTGCGTTTATCAACTAACGTTGGATCCATAGTATCTGGGCATTTGCGAGCGGGACGTTTTGTATTATTTTGCCGCTATGGGAATCTCGGAGGGAGATGGGGTCGATAGTAAAGGCAGCATACCGTGCTAGCATCGCACGCCTCTGAAATGACCGCGTGTACGTTACTGAGGGATTTTTCTCAGGAGTCCAAGACAATAGGGACAATAGAGAACGTCCTGATTGTTAACTTTTCTTTTGTCTTGCACATGACCCGCCCAGCCAGCGCTTCGGCCTGTTCTTATTGTCTTTGTCCGGAGCGGGTCCGAGCCTTCGGTCGTTTTATAATAGGGCATGACCATTTCTGGAAAATAAGAGGGGTCGATTTCCTCTAAAGACGTAACTTGCGTGATGAAATAACCTCCCGCTCTTTTTGTCTTTAACCATCTGGGTCAACCCGTGCGGGTAGAATGGATCGTATTTATGACACGGTATTCAGGATGTCGTCCTCTAGCCAGGTTGCAGGCCACCCCATCACAACCATATCACTCCGACACTACTCTCGATCATGAACGTACTTGGTGCTTCTCACTACGGCCCCGGTCTCGCGAACGTAGTTCCCCCCGAGGACCTGCAACTACGCGTACACACTTCCAGGGAGTCAGGAACAACTGCAGCCCCTACTCTATATTCCGCAGCAAGTAGCACCCCCACGCTCCCACCGCCCCGATCGTATCACTCGCCGAGGCAACTCAACGACGAGGCGCTAAGTGAATTTTTTGGGGGACGCGGGCACCGTACGCGGACGCAACGACAACATCCTGAACATCGCATCCCCCCGCCTTATGCGCCAGACTGGGACGGGGAGAAGCTACCCACATATAGTGTAACCTCGCCGGATGCTGAGCCAGACACGGTTGCACGACATTTATTTAAATATGGATTCCGTACGTGTCTGTCATCTTTTTGACTCTCCTTTCGCCGCTGACCACGGAACGCTAGTCTTTCCCTTCTTTTGGGTTGTCGGGGTCTACTTTTTGTTTGCACCAATGCGGGTGTCCGTGGATTGGCAGTCGGACCGGACATCGGAGGACAAGGAAAAGGTGCTCTCCGAGATGAGAGCGACCGAGAAGAAGTGGGCCAAGCGTTGTCTATGGGCACTCCTTTCGTTCATTGCCTGTCTCGTGATCGTGATCGCCGTCGTAGTGGTGTCCACGAGGCAAAGACATTGAGGTGGCTGGTCCCTTCCCCGTCGCACGCATGGACTTTTTTTTATTCTTTATTCATCTGGGATCAAGTCGCTCGATAGAGATGTGATACGATCCCTCGACGCTCCTTTTTCTTCCGTCTATTTTCACCCACTGAACTCTTGGTCACCGGGTTGAGGATTTTTAAAATGTACGATGGAGTGCTTACCATATTACTTGTGTTTGTATTGATACCACCGTCTGCTAAAGACGCTTCTTTCGTTCCGAAGCTCGATCGCAGTTGAATTGGACCGACTGGCTAAAGCTCGTGCTTTGCAGTGCCAGCAGGCCATGGCAAGAAATTCTCGTTGAGTGGCAAAGCACTCACCTGATCAGTAACTTTGGCGTGGGGTTACTCCGCCAAGTCCTCCGTCGGCTCAGCAAGCCATCGCTGGTGACAGCAAGCAGACATGTAGTGTACCCGAATCGATCCGATGGGTGTGGATGTCAGGTGCTCTCCGTGGGAGTGCCTTAGATAATCTTCATCATTCCCAGTGACCTCCGTCGTCATCTCCACCATCGCTTGCAATCCGATCTACGTCAACGCCGCGATGTTAAACTGTAAGCAGGGCTACGCGTTACTCCACTTCCTCGTGCACGACGTGCACTTCAAATCTAATTTACCTCACCACCCAAAGTCGCTGAACTGAAAGCTAAGGCCGGGAAGGCCAAAGATGCTACTGTCAACAAGGTGACGAACACGCGCGACCGGTATACAAGCGCACCTTCTTCTCGAGTCAACTGGGATCCCAACTGGAAGCGGGCGACGCCCCCGCTGTCAGGATCACCTCGTCCTGCGCAGACGGGCCCTCCGCCTCCTCCAATGAGGTCACGGCCTGACGTCACCGGCACGAGCACGGTACCGCCGGTGGTCTCTCGTGCTTCACAACCGAATGATCCATCACCACCGTATGTGCCGCTACCCCCTCCAAGGCGAGCTGCGAGCGGGTACCCGCCCAGCCATGGCCAGCGAGACGACGCGGTGGACAAGATTGACTGGGCGAACCTGAGCACAGAGGACAAAGAGGCGTTCTTCGGGTGGCTGGACGAATTCTTTTCACGGTACCTCGGGATTGGGGTGGGTCCCCAGGAGCGGGGATCAGTGCCCGCGTCTGCACTGGCGTCAGCGCCTGCCTTTGTGTCTGTGCCTGCGGCCGGGATCCCTCCAGTGCACAGGCCGCCGCCGGTTATAAACATGAGAGCTGCGGTGAGCATCCTGTCATCTGCTCGGATCATCATGTCATGCATCATGCACGTCATCGTAGCCACCGGTGAACAGGACAACGCGACCGCAAGAATGATGATCGTGTTTATGAATTGCGAAACGACGACGGGACGTCTGCCTATCTAAGGCGTATATACACACACAGTATGTGAGCAAAGTGAAGATGCCAGCCCATCATAAGTTAGTCAACGATCGACGCAGTGGGACGTGACGTATAGTAAAGTCTAGGGATGAGTGGGGATCAAGGTCATGCGCGAGAGCGCCCATGTCGGGTGTCTCATGTCGTAATGGTGTCTTAAGTATCTTAGCGTGGTGGCCGTTCGCAGTCTGGATGTGGCGTTTGGAATAGGTTCTGTATCCTCCGGTCCTCTGTCACGACCTGAATACCAAGGGTCAGGATTTATGGTATAGGGGCTGATCAAAGGGACGAACGGGAACGCAGCCACAGTTTTGAGCGGTCTTGTGAATGTGGGCTTTGCTGGTCTTGCAGCGCGGAGAACCACAGTCCGTGACCTGGCCAGTGAAGTAGCGCCCATGGAAGTGCTGTTAACGTGGTAAGATGACAGCATGGGTGTCCACACGAGTGACACTTACGCCGCAGCCTCTGTGATAGTCGCCTACACTGTCAGTATGTCATGAGCGACGAGTGTAGACACCATGAACGAAGACACATACATTTCGTGTTGACACATGACGAGAGTGATGGTTGTGGTGGTTGTAAAAGGTTGGGCGGGACGGACGACCGAATAGAACGAGGCTGGGGAAATCCCAAGGGACAAGGGGGAGGGTTTATATCTTGGTGCAACTACACCGCAAGCGGAGTGTAAGTTGTGGTGGACGACCGAAATTTCGAAATGTGGCGGAGGTGGTGGTGTCAATAAGCGGCGGATTGGTTTTGCGAGCGAAAGAGAGCGCGACAGTCCGACCGAAACTCATCGAGTGATGATCTCTTTCTTTCTTTCTTTCGTTCCGTCATGTTCATCATCGTTCACGCATTCGTAAATGACTTCATTTCAACAATTCGGAAGTGGATGAGCGAGAACGAGCCAGGCCGTTCGCAGTCACGTCCGTTCCCACGTGAGGTCATATACCCCAGGTGCGTCATCTCGTCACTCCGGAGCGGTGTGACTTTTTTTTTTCTTTTTTTCGGGATCAAAATTGCCAAAATCTTATTCAGCGTGGCAACGGGGGAAGCACCACCACGACAACAATAACAAGTGCTTGGACAGACATAACCCAGTGCAGCACCCGAGTATGACTTCCGGCCTCGGGTGAGATACGAACGGCGAGCGCTCAAGCCGTAGTTCCGAAATATTCGGGCGGAGTAGGACCTGTCTAGATTCGCTCCACCTCGCTCTGACGGTGGGTCATACCAATCCGGAAATGACGACGGCCGGTCAACCGGTCTGAAGATCTGCCCACACATGACGTTCTAAGCGGACATCTTCCACCAACTGGGGGAGTCGTGAGGGGGATCAGAGCGCAGCGCGCATGAGTTGGGACGTGGCACTGTAGCATGCCTTCTCCGCGGACCAGCTGTGTGCTCTGCCAATCACGGTTTGAATAGGTGGATCATATACATATAGCGCATCATGGGCTCTACCCAACTTGAAGTACCTACGTCACCATTCTCACTCCTCTGCCGCAGGTCGGTGGATGGCGGAGCAGCAAGTGGAAACCAATCAACAGGAGACACAGGAGCACAAGCATCGCAGACCGGGCAGTGGCTGCAACGGAAGACGACGAATGCTTCAAGCTGGATAGTACTACGAACTTGTACGTGTCGTGTTTAGCACCGGAAACAACCGCGCAAGGTCACCCGAGAATGAAATCGGACGATACGGTCCGCTTTTTTGGGAAAGGTATTTGGATGCGGTCGGTTTCGCTGACGTATAGGACAGCAGAAATAATGTCGACTAATGGCACTCGTACTTCAACCACGCACGAAGCTACGCTGGCCAATGGCACACGTCATTTGGAAAATACAATATTGAATGTATACGGTGGCAGCCACACTAGGGTCAAGGGTTGAGATGAGCAGTATACCACTGACAGCACGTTCCAGGGACCACAACAACTCGAGTGGTGCCACGACGCAGTTTCATGTTCTCGAATAGTAGTATCGATTATCAGCCGCTGTGTTTCTCCACCCGTCTACAACGAGGCGCAAAACATAGACAATATCGTCAACTGTATCGCTCAGTTGACTGTGCCTCTTTTTTTTTGCTTTCCGCTACCGCATGCGATAGCCGCACGACTGCAGTGGTAGATCGGCGTCATCCTGGACAGGACCCTTAGGCTCGTGCAACCAGGCTATCCGGACACCCGGCTGACCCTTCTCCGGCATCCGGTTGACCCGCAGAATTAGGTAAAACCTGCTGACGCCCGTTTGCCTCGTTGACGCCAAATCGAGGGCAGCGACCGCACAAGTAGCGAAGACATATCAAAACGTTATTCGCCTGACCGAAATCATCTTGCGAGCAGGAAGTCGTATATAAATCTACCACGGGACTAACAGATCTACGAAAGCCATCTTCTCTGACTCCTGTGTTTGTGAGTAAAATCTTGTCTTCACAGGTTCCCTCATAGAATTCTACGGCAGCAATGTTATGGAATCGAATATCAGTCCCTTGATGCTCGAGGGGTAATAGCGCCGGCGCGTTCTCCCTGCAGTCCCACATCCACTCAGGGCCCATCACCGGAAGCAAATACCCGCTGGTTCCGATTGGACTATGCTTGCCTTCGCTAGCCGAAAAAGGGATGACCCCGTGGGTCAATTTGCACGCATTCACAACGCAGCTTCTTTCCACCTATCGACGTCCATCGTGTCTGAGGCAAGTTCGGCCTCCATCGATTTTCAGCTATCGTGATATCCGATTATGGGCATATGCAACAACGGCCTCTTAATCCTCGTGACTAGGCAGCGAGGTATAAAATGTTGAAGGCGTGCTTATTAGTTTGTCGGTCAAAACTCACCCTCGGATCCTGCCACTTATCCCATCTTTTTCCTCCTCCTTATCATCACCATGTCCTTCTCGTACAGGTCTCAAAAACAGGCTTCCCTTACAAAGGGTTCACCACTCTCAGCGTCTGCAGAATTCACGACTCGGTCGATCGTAACCGAGCAAAGGACGAGAACAATCTCTGGCTTTGGCAGCAGACCTATCACCCCTGTCATCATGGAGACTCGTACCGTGATCCAAAAAGAAGAATGGCTCGAAGCTGCTCGCAGAAGTACCGAACACTTCAAAAGACATGGCTCGGCAGTCCCTCTGGTTTGGGTACGGTGGATTCTAGGTGTCCTATGATCTCCAACTCACGTTTGACGCCGTTAATTTTTAGGTCCTGACTGAGGGAAATGAGATCCCGGACAATGCAGTTCCTTTCGGAGAAGACCGCAATGGCTGCACCATGTATGTCGCCCGCGCCCTCTTGGAGGGCACCCTTCGTGAGTAATCGGTGGCTTCTGCCACATATCCGATGAGCTAAGTGATTCACACTGATCGACAGACATCGGCAAAGCAAGCCCCCAGTTTGCGGGAGCCGTGATTGGATATGCCGGCAAAGAGCACATCGTGGGTGCCTCGTGTGTCCACTCCAGGAACTGAGGCTGACTTTGTGCCGCGACGGACAGATTGCCCACTACGAGGTGCTCGTCTGTGCTTCGCAGCTTCGCTGGGGCTTTCCTGCTTCTGGATCGGAAAGCCTTCTTACTCAGGGCACGGTCGTCCTTGCTCAGCAACAGCGTCTACAAAAACAGGCGACCAGGTCGAGGCTCCGTGATGTCGAGCTTGACTTGCTCAACGTCACCCTAGTCGAGAGCGATATCCCGCGGTACATCCCCGATGAGGTTATCATCACCACAGACAGGGAGGTCGGCCTCAGAAGATTGGCGTGAGTATCTTGTTGACGAAGTCCGTCGTCAGTTTGTTGATTTGTGACACAGTGAGATCAAGACAGTCATCGTCATCGATGATTCGCTGTCCGTGAGTACTCGTTTCTTGATTGTGCTCGGGCAATTTGCTAACATCCCCTATAGATGCAAGAGGGTAACCTGTGGGAGCTTGCTCGGGAAGCGCTTGCTGGTATCGTGGACATCGCCAACCAATACGGGTCGAAGGGATGCGACATCCACTTTATGCACGGGGATGATTATGCTCCGAACATGCTTGTTCGTGTTTCTTTGCCTCACAAGAACATTGACTGACCGTTGTGTAGTCAAGGACAGAGGTGGCCGCCTTGTTCAACCGAATCTTGCCCGATGGTACGTGTCTTTCTGTGCGCATATGCGGCGATGTGGTCCTGACGTACTCTGCAGGCGAAGATACACCGACTGGCGCGAAGCTCGAGCAGATCATCAACCATTACCTGCCACTCGTCGAGCAGGAGCGCTCTACTCACGAGCCGATCACCGTCCTCGTGATCACTGATGGCCTCCCGAGTGAGCAATGATTCATATGCGTGGCAATTGAGTCTCATTACCGCCCGCAGCCGACCAAGAGGTTCTGGAGAGAGTCATCGTGGATGCAGCGCATCGTCTGGACCGTCATCACGTCAAGCACGACATGTTTGGTATCCAATTCGTGCAGATCGGCACGGATCCTGCTGCCTCTGAGCTCCTGCATAAGTTGGATGATCACCTGGTGACCCGTTACAAGATCAGGGTACGTCGCTCATTTTATGTGAAACTCTCCCTTCTAAACTTAGGCCACATTATCGACAGGATATGGTTGACAGCACTCCATATGACCCTGCACAGGGTGCGTTTGACACAGAGTACATGATCAAGATCCTCCTTGGCGGGCTGCACAAGGATCTGGACCGCGCTGGCCCGAATAGCGGGACCGGGATGTTGTCCCCCCTAGGTGTGCGTGCGTATGACAGGTCGCCGCGGAGTGCGTCTGCGAGGCTGGGCGCCAACAGCCCTCGTCTCACCCCTCTGTCGCCCAGGTACTGAGAACTGAGTTTTGTGTGGATGATCTGGAAACCCGACCTTGTCTGCCGGAAGAACTTTGAGTTTTGAGTTTGAGTTAGGCTTTCCCGACTGTACATATATATGTAGCTTGCACATCATCTGTACTATTTGTGTATAAGAGGCTGATCATCTCATTGTGCTCTGGCATGAGTGCTTAACAACGAAGCGATAGATCAGACAAGATGGAATCGCCTCCGATTCCTGTACTTATCACAGGAATGCACTTCGGGCCGGCGCAATAAGACAATGCATCATGAAGGAACAAATCGATGTATCCGACTCATTACTACAAGTGAAGTCGGATTGTATCACTTACGTGACCAACGCCTAATACAGCAGTACTAACGACCAGTATCCTAGTCTGGTGGTCACGGAGTGCCAGCAAACCGCGTCGGGATTCTAACCCATGATTCCAGGCTTCAGAGATGCGGATCTGCGGGTTTGCGTTTGCTCGACATCACGACCGTCCCGGCATCATGCAGACAGCGTTCCGAATAACTTTCAGTATCCCAGATATGCTCACGCCTGCAGATATTCGGATTCGGTGCCCGGCGTGTGGACTGTGACATCTGACTTGACGGACTCGGAGCGATTCCTAGAGACCATATGTGTGAATCCTCGTCACGATGTCTTCGGTTCAGCTCGCCGTTTCAACAACGTACCTTTCCTTATGTGCGATGTGGGCTCCTCATGTCATCGATATCGCTACATGTCATATAAACGACGTCGAGGCCTTCTCTGCAAGTTCGTCTCAAATCTCTCAACTGCAAGTTGCTGGACCCAAAGAAAGGTCAGCCTGCACGGTAAGTCTGTGACCTAGATCTCTGAGACTTGGTCGGCATGGTCACGGGTAGCTTACATAATAGTACATTGGCTTTTCACGAACGTCACACCGAGCACCGACCTCGACCTCGCTCGTCTTGTCGCATCGAATTTATTTCTCTCTGTTGCGGTTAATGGCCGCTCTACTCCTCGAGATCTCAAGAGTCCGCCATTTATGTATCGGAAATTCTCTGATGCCGCCCAGACAAGGTCGGGATTCCTGGTGCCAATGGTAATCCTTGTTGATGTGATTCTGTTTCATTTCCGAGCATGGCAACCAGCTGATCCTGACCTACATCCCACCTCTGCGTCCATTCCAGAGATATGTAATGGAAAACAGGAATGATATGCAAATGCTCCAACAATAGACTTTTGAAGACGACTTGAGAAAGAAGTTGCTCAGGTATGTGACGCTCAGTAAATAAGGGACCAATCAGTGGTTCAGGCCTCAGGGATGGATGGCAAGTAGAGGTTCACGAACAGCGCGCCACATATTGGGTGGTATTCATGCCATGTCATGGGTTTGTTCACCAAGTGCATCAAACTCTTCTGGGTGAAGCATTTTATTATATAAATTAAACGACACTTTTTTAAATCCTTTCTTAGGATCTATTCTTATACTGTATGACCAGAAACTATCCGTGCCGGAATCGGTATAGCTGGGGTCCGCAGTGCCTTATTATGATGTTTCTGCAAAAATGTCATACTCAGTGCCTAGCTAGCATCACAATGAACCCCTGGACTGGTCCGAACTGAATAAGCCACAATTGAAGAGTAAAAAGTCTTCACAGGTCCATGGGAGAACTCGACCTGAATCTCGACAATCAGTTCCTTTAATCAAAGTAGTGGTAGGTGTCTGCTGAGTCGTGTCAGGTTCAGTATCACACCTTACTAACATTACCATAAGGGGGGAACCTGACGGGGGAACAACCACTCGTTCTAATTGGTGCGAGGCCATCGTCGAAAGGGACGACCCGATGGGTCAATTTCCACGGTTATAATCGGAGATCGCCCGGCGCCCTTGCGCGCATCATCCAACATGATCACTGCATTTGGACCTAGGTATATGGTATTGGTTCTCCTGAGCAGGCAGCAACTGAGGTATAAAACGTCGATTGTGTGGCGTTCTGTTACGTAACGAGGCACGAGTGCAGCAACAGAACATTGTCTTCGGCCGTGCGAAAGGAAAGTGTTGCAACTGCTCTTTCCTTTTCGCCCTCATCTGTGTTTCGGCATACGCATCGTCAACGTCGTAGACGATCCGCCTCATCACTTTTCATCTTCCTAAAATACACTGTCTCTACTCGTTTTTAATCCTCGCACCAGTCTTTTCCTTGTTTCATCCATACCTCTCTTTCTCCCGGTCATCGTTTCGTCATGGCTAACCCAAACTTGGAGGAAGTCCCTGACTTTGCAGACGAGCACCATGACGCCATCCGCGAAGCTATCAGGGCAGCCAACGGCGAGGACGATGTGCAGGTCATTGCTCGTCTCACCACCGCCTGGCAAGCAGGCCACGTAAGACGCGTCACCACCTGGAATGACCGTAGAGCAGCAGAGCTGCGCGAAGCTCAGGAAATGGAGCAGGAACGCCAACAACAGCAGGAATTGGAAGAGCAGGATGCCGCTGACGAAGCCGAACGCGCCCGTCAGGAAACAGAGAGGAAAAAGCCCAAGATGAACGTCTTCACCCTCGGCACAGCCGCACCAGATGTCCTATCACTTCCCCCCTCTCAATACGCCCTCCAGAAGCTAAACTCCTTCGACTACGTTGAGCTCTGGTACTTCTCGCTCCCGGGCTGCACAGACACGGCAAAATATGGCAACAAGTCCCAGGCCGATGACACCTTCGGTATTGGCAAGCTCGGCGACCACCTAACAGTGCGCTCCATTGCCTCCGTTCGTGCTTCTAAGAACGTCGTACCCGACCAAGACCTCTCCTTCGTCGACTTCCTACAAGCCAAATACTCTTTCCTCGACTTTGCCAAGAAAGCCGACTGGCCACATGAGAACCTGGACGCCCTCTCAAAATTCTTCTGGTATCTCGAGACGCATCCCCTCCTCCAAGTCCCCTTGGGGCAGAGAACCATTCTCACCTATGCTTCCCGCGTCCGGCACGACTGGCATCGCGAACTCAAAGCGGGCAGGGGCTATGACATTTCCGTCATCAATGGTCGCCTAATGAGCTCCATTTCAGACGAGGTCAGAGCCCTCGACGAGGAACAGACCAAATCACAGGCGAGTACCCCCGTCCCAAACTGTTATACCTTACTAATTCGACCCCTTTTTCTTTCCCTCTCCGCTACCACAAAACACCCGCTCCGTCGCGCGTCGTTTGACACACACCCCCCCTCTTCACCCCCTCGTGCAACCGTGGCCACGCCACACTCGCACATCACCCACACCCATTGCCGCGTCCCTGCATTTCGTAATCCCATTACGAACCTTGCACACCCCTCCTCGCATGCATTCGCGTCATCGAACGCCCTCGCATTGGCCTCGCCCCCTCCAGATGATCGACTTTATGGGCAAGCACGAGCATTCCCAAGGCTCACAGTCACGCTCCGGCACGTATAACCGGCCATACCGCGACGCCAAACCTGACCGAAAATACAGGCCCCGCTCGCTATCCCCGGGCCTGTCGAACCCACAGAGATCGTCCGTACGATCCCCGAGGTACCAGCGCAGGCCAGAGGCAAGGCAACCCCCATCCCGCTCCCCATCGCCCAAATCACGCCCCCGCTCCGTCAAAGGCAAAGGCGGGCGCTCTGCTTGTCCAAACTGCCTCGGGCGTTTCGCTCACGACATCCGCGGTTGCGCCACGGACACCCTCTGGGACGGCACCCCCGCGTACTGCAAAAGAGACTCCAGCGGAACCCTCGACAACCCCAAAGGCCAAGCTGTGTGTACCGACTGGCAACGCCCCTTCGGCTGCCGCCTGCGTCACACCGCCACTTTGCACGAGTGCTCCGGCTGCGGCAGCTCTGACCACGGAGCCCAAGCATGCCTTAAGGCTCAGAAGGCACAGTAGGGCCCTCACTCCGTACATCCCTGAGGCATGGGAAAGATGGCTTGGCACCTCTGGCCTCATTAACAGATACCCCTTCCTGCCTGAAGGTTTACGCTCCGGCTTCGCGGTCGGCCTTGCTAACCCGCCCATTTCCTTCATCCCACCTAATAACCCCTCAATCGAGGAATACGCTACTGTATTCGAAGAAATAGTACATAAAGAAAAACTCAAAGGCCGATATATTGGTCCCTTCAGCCAAGCTGAAATCGAGGACACTCTGGGCCCCTTCCAAACTGCTCCCCTGTCGCTAGTCCCCAAACCGGGCAAACCCGGAAAATTCCGTCTCGTACAGAACCTTTCATTCCCTCACAACCCCGTTTCCCCCCTCATATCTTCCGTTAATGATAGAGTAGATCCAGATTTATTTCCTGCCCACTACAGCACTTTCCAAATTGTGTCACTTCTCATCTCCCGTCTTCCTCCAGATTCGGAAGCAGCTGTCCGAGATGTAGCGGAAGCATACCGGACTGTCCCGTCTCATCCCTTGCAATGGCCCTCCCTCGTAGTCCGCCTCGGTAAAAATAAATTTGCCGTTGATACTTCCTTTTGCTTCGGGTTCGCCCCCTCAGGGGGAGTATACGGAATGATAGGTGCTGCTGGCGCGGACATAATGAGATTTAACGGCATCGGACCCATTGCAAGATGGGTCGATGACCACATATTCTTCCGCATCAGGCGTGAACATCTGACCTCCTACAATCACTTGCGATCAAAACTGGCAGCCTCTATAACCAGCAACGGTGGTTTCACATCTCGAAAAGGCCGTTCATGGTTTGCCGGAGGCAAACTACCTAACGACGAAACGGAAGAATTTGACGAGGACCTCGCTCTACCTTTACAGGACCTCTCCCTCTCATCTCCCAGAACCCCTCACGACCGGCAATTCTGCTACGGCCTCGAGGACATCAACCGAGTAACCGATCAACTCGGCATCCCCTGGGAGGCCTCCAAAGACATCCCCTTTTGCTCGGACCCTGTCTTCATCGGCTTAATCTGGAACCTTAAAGACCGCACGGTTGCGCTTACCGAAACAAAACGCGTAAAGTACCTCGCGGCCATCCTCGAATGGCAATCCAAGCGCACCCACACCCTCGTCGAAGTTCAGAAGCTCCACGGTAAGCTTCTTCATGCGTCCCTGATATTCCCAGCCGGCAGGGCATACCTGCCAAACCTTGAGGCCATGCTCGGGATCTTTGGCGACAACCCGTTTAAACCCAGAACGCCTCCGCGTGACACCCCCGACGACCTATTCTGGTGGAAGAACATCCTCTCGTCTCTCCCTCTCCCCGTCCTCCCCATCCCCACCCTTCAACCCGTCCTTGACCTGCACGCATTTTCCGATGCAAGCACCGGGGTGGGTATTGGAATCACGGTGGGTAACCGATGGCGAGCCTGGACGCTCGTCCACGGCTGGCAATCCGATGGGCGCGAGATCGGTTGGGCCGAATGCGTCGGTCTCGAACTCCTTGTGCGCACCGTCCTCGCTACCGGAGCCTCCAACCTTCATTTCAAGGTATTCGGAGACAATGTCGGCGTTGTCGAAGCCTGGGCCAATGGCCGCAGTCGAAGCAGGGTGGTCAACGCAATCTTCAAGCGACTGCACTCTGTTCTACAGGACGCTCACTGTAAGCTCATCATTCGGTACGTCCCCAGCAAAAGCAACCCCGCCGACCCTCCCTCGAGAGGCCTTTATCCCCCCGCACGTCTCCTGCTTCCTAACCCAGCCATCCCCCCTGAACTCGAACCTTTCCTCCACGATTACCCCTCCCCTCACGGTCTCCTCATCAAACCCCTTCTCATCCCTCGCTCATGACTCCTTCGAGGGCGGCGCGCCTCCCCGCAATGGCCGCGGCGATCGCTCGCTCCCTCTTTCAACCCGCAAAGCACCTCCCTCCCTTCACCCCTCCTCTCTCCGTCCTTCGTGCAAAGCGAGGGACCGCCTCTTCCTCTGGACCCCGGCGAAAACCCGCTCGGTCAGCGACTCCGGATTCCTGCTCCCCCGCAAGGACGTCGACCGCATCATCGAAGTCCTTGGCAAAGCGTGGGCACCCAGCATGAGGGAGACGTACGGAACCGGCCTCCTCGCCTTTCATGCCTTCTGCGACAAGCGCAGCATCCCCGAAGTCCACCGGGCCCCAGCCAATCCCCTTTTAATCTCGGCCTTCATCTCGGCCCTCGCTGGATCGTATTCGGCGAGCGCCATATCTAATTACCTATCCGGTGTCCGAACTTGGCACACCATCCACGGTCTAGAGCCGATATGGCGGTTTTGATATATGAATAGTATGGTAGTTAGTACAACTGTGTCTTGTAATTTTATGCTAATTGGTTTCCACATGTGTGATACATGACTATTATCTTGCCCTTCCAAGTGATATATCAACATCAGCCTACTCCCTGGATAACTGTAATACATCAATTGTGCTCATCT
>JBBPLX010000497.1:0-21020 GCA_038090015.1 Leccinellum albellum
TCGCAAGGACGATGACACTTTCCCCTGCTTAGAGTACGATCTGTTGTGATATACAATCTTCAGTTCGACTGAGTATATACGTGTTGCTCTACTCGTCATCGAAACGAGAAACTGCATGGACATGATGGAATTAACGACAAAGTACGTTCCTGTGAGTGCATACATGTGAGGTGAGCACGAAAGAGCACTTCGTCAAGCACCCCAAATCCAGATACTGCACATCAACTGTCCGTATGCTCTCCTTCAACTCCCCCAACTTTGTCGGAATCTGAACCTGTACCAATCTGTCGGCCATGACATGCTTGTGCTGTATACGATGGTCCTCTTTTCTCTTTGAAATCATGCAAGCTCAGATCGAACAGATCAACTCGATCGACCCCGAGTTCGCGCCTGCGACCGGTACCCCCGAGACCGAAGGTACGTGCATGATTGTCCCCGATGTGTTATCGAGGTCGTGTCCGCACCATGCCCGGCTGAACATATGTTGATACACGTCCACGTTAGTCGACACGCGAACTGCAAACCATCTTACGCGGCCTGGACGGTCGTCACATCGTCTCTGCCGACATCGTTGAAGTTTCCCCACCCTTTCCTGTAATCAGCATTCTGTTTTCGGTGAAGTATTATTTATCTAATACATTACGCTACGTTAGCCGCCGGATGTACCAACTACGCACAGCCGCCTCGCACCGCTCTCGATCGCGATCGGCGCGGCGTGCGTCATGCAATGCGACGATCTACCCTTTGCCGCATCACCAGCTGCTCTTACTATAGGTGGCGTACCGGCGCGGCGGGCGCGGCGTGCTGTGGAGTGATCAATGGTTCACTCGGAGGCTGCCTGGCAGGACGGGAGCAACATACGGGTGTGTCGGTCAGTGCATCATCGTCATAGCGGGGACAGTGCGAGGTCCGGGTCGCTCAGCAACCGTCGTGCGCTGTCAGCGGATGGTCACTGGCCGCCATCCTCGATGATGTAACGAGGTGGACAGGGTGGCCGAGGCCGAGGACAGGCCGCAACTGCGACTCGCCGGACGGCCGCACGTCCTCGGTCGTGATGTCGACGCGGCGACCTGCGTTGTCACTCAGTGAAACACTTCGAAATATTGCGAAACCGCGACGAATTGAGGGTAGCTGCGCTTGCAAGATGGTCCGAGTCACAGGATGAGCTATGGACCGAAGTGGCGGAACATGCCAACGACCGAGGAACATTAAGATTCTACCGTCGACTTCAATGTGAAGTACTACACATCTCTTTTACAGCATCGTTGACTATACCTTCTACATTTGTCACTTTCCCTATGACGTCCGAAGGCCTCAGCGCGCTTGTTTTACTAAATTTAATGGGCCGTGGGTGTTTCAACCAGAGATCGTGACTCAGCACACGTGATCTTGACGACTCCTCTTATCCTAGGAGCTCTTATCACTTTGCTCTCACTCTCTTTCGTCTCGTCGTCCAGTCGATATACGAATCTGACCATTCGAGCTACTTTGATTTCGCTCTTCGCTCAAACCATCTCTATGTCAAATGAATCAAGCACAATGTCGAGTAACACCAGCACCGGAATTGCCGGAAACTCTGACCAAACTGGAACGTCTGCGCAGTCCTTGGGTATCCCAGTTCAGGCTGTTCATGGTCTTCCCAATGCTGGTCTGCACGACCATCGGGTGGTTCGGGCGGGCAATTACTGCCCACTTTCGCGTGTTGTGGATCGCCCCCGCTATCTTTTATTCGTTGATCACTTTCGGGCTTGCGGTCGGGTCTGTTGGGTGCGTATACCTATCTTCCTTGCGTGTTCCTTATCGATCCTCCCTCCCTTCACCCATCTTTCTTTGAGCGAAAAGCCGGTGTGTTGGAACTGATCCACGGGGACCGTGACTACAGGGTCTTTGCCTACGTCGTGGACGCGCACGCCAACTACGCAGCAGAATCGTTTTCAGCCATCAAGTACGTGATTTCCGATGGTGTCGGCGAGGTGCCTGATCTGATGTCATGCTTCTTTTCTTCTTTGAATTCTGCTTCTCCTCAACGTTTCGACATCGCGGTAATTCGACGCGTTCACATCGACGCCATCGCTGCGGTCTAATTCAATTCGATTAATTCCAATGTGATAATGGCAGTCTGTGCAAGAACATTCTCATATTCGCGTTGACGTACTTTTTCGTGCCGTGGCTGAACAGCCAAGGTATGGTCGATTTACTTTATCTGCTCTCCGCGGATTCACTGACTCGGACAAATCACGATCGTCTATCGCTCGGCGTTTTTGTGGCGTTCCTTCATATCCGCTCCCTCTTCCCCTTCCTTTTCATCCAGGCATTCTGAGGACATTCTGTGCGATCGGGGGCATCAATCTCTGGGTGTGCCTCATGACGGTGCCGATGTACATCTATGGCAAGAGAGCGAGGAGTTGGGTGCACCGAACGCCCTGGATGTTGACTTGAGGACCTGGAATGGATAAATGGATGGATCATTCAGAAGTTGGTTCGTTTGGAATGTGCGTATATATAGATGTGATGCGCATCGCTCGTGGCATCTACTTGCATAGACATGCGTTGTTGTGTGGTATATATCATCGTTCGTTTATAATTTTCTTGTGTTCATAGTACAGATAGATATAATCTGTCGTTTGTATCCTCTAGCTTGTCTTCACGCATACTTCTATGGTACTTATCATGGGTCGCAGCACCCAGTATGAATGAGATCAAGATGATACTGCAAGGTGCGCGCCAATGATAAACTCCCTTCACATTCACGGGTGAACTCGGTCCATTTCTGGGTTTCCTCCTGCGGGACGGTACGGCCCGCTGTCGTGCTCCTCATTGCACCCACGTGTGTATATGCATGAAAACACTCATCCCATCGCGCGCGCAATGTCTGCCCGAGATAAAATCTCCCAGCCTTTGAGTGTGTCCTGGGTCTGATCGTCCCACCGCCTTGGCCATCGCTATCTCGGGTCTCCGATCGCCGTCGTTGCAGAGGTATGAGAATCAAGTATGCGCCAACGTTGCCTGCTGCAGAGCCGTATCTACTTCGAGCTCTTCCAGACGCACTTCTGAGCGCATCCATCTGGACGCGCGTCACCGGGATAGGCTCCTCGAGCCCCCGGGGTCCGCCGTCCTAATTGTCCACATCCAGCTCGTCATCGACCCTCGTCCGCTGTGCCGCAAGCCCGACACTCATCGTCATTGTTTGGATTCACCAATACGCCGTCTCCATTGGCCACAGAACCAGTGAATATCGCAGTGACGACCCGCTTTTGAGCGTTGGCGTTCTTTCGTCTGTTTCCAGTGCCTGTACCCGTCCGAGGGCCCGACCCGTTTGGTTACATGTAGTCTCCGCTGGCTTGCTAAACTTGTTCGAACGACACGTAAAGGAATGGGAAGGTCAGTCTATATCTGGAGTCGGGCCAGCAGGAATCCGTGTTACGATCTCACCTAAACCAGACTCAGTCTCTCATGCGCCTGCATCTGTCAGCGGGATACCGGAAGATGATGCCAGAAGCTCTTCAATGAAAAGTTCCTCCTCCGCATCTTCGACAGCTTTATGCGGGTATGTGCGGGTGTAGGAAGCGGGGGTGGAGCCATTCTGGTCAACAGGTGCGGAGTCTACGGGTCGGTGGAGGAACGTCATTCGTTGCCTGTCGGGTGTACCGGACGGCGGGTCAGAACGGAACTCGGGAAACGCTCGGTGTCCAACGTGATTTTGGATGTCCCTTTCGAACTCAGCGTCACTCGTGTACACAAACCTAGTCTCGTACCCAGACGTGCCGGAGACAGCTGACAGCTGGGTTTCAAATTGCGCTGCAGAAAGAGCGTTTTTCGTTCTACAATTTAAAAGTCCGCCCGCAACGCTCCGAACGTATGGGAACGAGACTAACACAAACCCTTCTTTGGCAAAATATCAACTCCCGCTCCTGCCCGTTCCCAGATCTTGATGGGGTCGTTGACCCTGCGTCTGTGACACATGCGCATGTTCGCAAGGTCCCTGTACCGCTCAGCTGAGGCATCCAAGACCGAGTTGGAGTGGTGTATTAACATGGGAGAGGACGGGGGAAGATACATTCGTCTTCGCGAGCGTGGTTGTCAGGGAGCGAATGAATATCGTCGACAGACATGGAAGCATTGGGGATGCTACCCAACGGCGTGGGAGAGAGTATGGAGTAAACATGGTTCGAGTTGTCCGAGATCTCGCGGGAGTGATATAGATGCGTCCGCGGAGAACGTTGGCGCGGAGGGTACGCGAGCGGTCTAAAAGTGGAGAGGGTTGTACATCAAAAAGGGACGTGCTATGCACATGCAGATAGTAGGATCAATGAGGAGGGTCATGCCGCGGCGAAACAGGAAACGTACTGTCCCCATCTGTGAGCCGCAGCAATTCTCGACTTGTAATGCGTGCGTGAATAGCCTACGAGATCTTCGGCTGACCTGAACGACGTCCAGAGATAGATCGCAAGTTCGTCCGTGTTCCATTGCTTTAGGTGGACGTGATCATCATGAAGGTTCGTGTGAATGTGTTTCTGAGGTACTACTGGGCATGGTCCCTGCCCTCCGCGGCGTCCGCGCACGTTCGTCGTTGGGTGAGCTTGGGTTCCTCTGCACTTTTGAAAACAGCACTGATGTGATGTCTGGCGTGGGCAGGAACGATGACGACGACGACGTCTCTGAGAGGGACACTCAGTGGCGGTGTCGACGGCCCCTTGTTCGAACAATGATGTTATCGACTCGCGTTGTCTCTCAAAAGGGTGTCGTACCAACGCTATCTTCGCTTGCAGCGCGTTCTTTCGTGACGCACGTCCGAGCCCTTTCAGAAAACGAACGGTCATGGGCTTACTCCAAATGCTATCTCAAACGACTGCCTGACGCATTAGTACCAAAGCTATTTTCCATGTTGCGATCCAGCTGCCCGGCCCTTCTATCACATGCCCTGATTGTCTTGGTAAGATATCAAGTAACCGTTCTTTCTGTCGTCTTGACACATCATGCAAAGTACTTCCTACGTGGACCGTCTCTCGTACTTTCCAACGATCTACCTGGTGTTACAAGACAAACACTCGGATCCATCGTAAACCATACGGCACTCAGAGAACTTCACCTGGTCGGCCTAGACAAGTTTGCTGACACCGTCTTCGCGTCCATATTCCCTCTCCTTCCCCATCTCCGCGTCCTTGTGCTCCGGTGCGCCGAACAGTTCGCCCCGTGTGGCCCCCTAACATGTTCACAGCGGTTGTTCTAAGGTCAGCGCAAAGACCGCAGAGGCGATAGGTAAATCATGTCAGTGCCTGACCGCCCTTAACCTCAACTATACATCCGTCCCATCCGTGTCCTTACTCGGACCACTGACCTCTTGTACTGACTTGGAGGTGCTCAAGGTGGCAGGCATACTGAATCGGGTGAGCCAAACGTTAATTGCACTGTCAACTCTCACAGTATCACTACCCACTGGCAGAGCGACACCACCTTTTCAAAGCTCCTCATCGCGCTCGACCTGATCTTACCCAAAATGAAAGTTCTCAAACTTCGCCAACTCGGACTTTCCGACACCTCTGTTCACGCGTTCATCGCCCGCTGTCCAAATCTCATCCGCCTCGATATTTCCTTTATGCCTCTTCGCCGGCTCCCACAGTTCCTACTCACACCTGCTGCTGCCGCTCAGCTAGAAAAGTTGTCGCTCACGTCGACCTCGCTTTCCAGCGTGGAGGTCGTCGATTTGATCCGCGGCATACCAAACCTGCGAACGCTCTATATCGGTGCGCTCGGGAGCATAATGGTACCTTCCCTGACTATGACGGATCCCGTACTCGCGTCTCTCACGGACGCCATGGCTTTGACACTCAAGCGTCTCGAGAAGCTCAGCTTCGTCGGGAACAACAAGCTGGTACTGTTGTTGCCACATTACCATGATGAGGACCAAGAGAGTGCACTCGCCCACTTTATTCGTCGTGTCGGACGCAGGTGCACGGTGCGTCTCGATCGTATCATGTATATGTACGTATGTGCGATTGTTCGACTGTGTAACTTGTGTGTGTGTGTGTGTTAGTACCTCAATTTGTCGGGGATTTCGCACCTGCGATCGCGAGACCTGTCCGGGCTCGTGTCAGATACAATCCACGACGACCCTCCCCGACTCGAACGACTCGCGCTCAACAACACCGACATAGACGACAATGCAGCACCGTACCTTGCTTGCTGTCCGTCGCTCGTCGCACTCGAGGTCGCGGGCACCAAGCTTACCAGTACGTCGTTGTCTCGCTTTTGGCGTGGTTAGTACGATTTGCTGACGGGTTTGTTGTTTTTTTTTGTTATTTTCTCATTTCGTTCGTCCTAGGCACCGGGCTCTTCCAGATCATCGACGCATGTCCGAAACTGGAGAAGCTCGACCTGACGAGTTGTCGTGGGATCAAGGTCGCCCACCGCCGTCGGTTCTTCGAGGTACGTGCATTGAATGATTGGTGTGAAACGGTTCTATTCCCCCTGGTTTGTTATTAACGATTGAACAGGTATGGGAGAGTGAGCGGGAGGATGTCTAAACGGACTTCCTTGATGTTCAAACATACAT
This sequence comes from Leccinellum albellum, assembly GCA_038090015.1. Classification (NCBI taxonomy): domain Eukaryota; kingdom Fungi; phylum Basidiomycota; class Agaricomycetes; order Boletales; family Boletaceae; genus Leccinellum; species Leccinellum albellum. Next base: position 6,554 of record JBBPLX010000497.1, read on the forward strand.
ATCACATCACATGTATCTAGGATCACATGCATCAGTGTCGTGACCTGGATCCTAACGCTGAGACGATCGTTCAGCCACACATAATTTACCTCGAAGGCAGGTGGGCGGCAGATGTGCCCCGAGTGGTGACTCACCGGCTTGATAATGCTCGATTTGGACGTTGAACGTTTGACTATCAAATTTACTGATTGGTACATGGTAGTCCATCGATCCAAAATTCATTAGATAATTCCTGCTCATTTCTGACGGGACGCTGGACTCTCTGAGACCAACCGAGATTGGTGAGTAGTAAGAGCACCACACTGACTTCAACACTGCCCCATGGATTGGACGTGCATAGCCCTCGGGACCCGGTACGATTCGAGTCAGTGTTGAGTTTGATTGTTTCGTGATTTATGTATTTAACTCTGCGCAGAAAGCCGACTTTGGAACCGATGCCAGCGCTGAATCCACTCAGATCACGTAGGCAAACCTTATCATGGGAAACGGTCGCCTTCGGTGCTTTGTCAACAAATATGGTCAACTTCAACTTCAAATCAATTTTGTACGCGCTCGACCAGCAGCTTTTTGAGCGCTTAGGTTTACGAAAATACTGCATATAGCTCAAGGACCCTGCTTGGGGCTTATCCGAGCCAATCAGAGCTTGGAAAACGAACAGAATCTCACTCGGCTGTGTTGCGTTACAAAGCTGCTTTCCAGATAAGTTCTAGAACTGGCCCGGCGGCGTAATACTTTATCGCCCTCTCACAGCACAGATTGATTCAAGAAAACCCCACGGCGAACACTTTGTATCCCGGTTGGACGGGGGACGGAAACACTGCCACATCGGGGCTTGCACGTGTCAATGGCCACTGGCATTGGGAATGGACTGAGCTGAGAGTTCAATCTTGATTCCTGGAGCTTGAATGGCGGAACGAGGGATTCATAACGAGGATACAGAACCCGGTAGGATCTGGAACTCGGAGAATGAGCGATCAGACAATCAGACCTGCTGTAATTATGCAACTTGGTAAGGACGTGGCGAACCCTGGCCATGCGTGGCGGCGGATTCTCAGATCTATCACTTCAGCCGCAATCAAACCATGTACCAGTGCTAGTGAGTAGTAATATGCGGTGATATGATCTCTCAGCGCTCATCAATCCAAGTTTTATAATAGAGCAGGAACCTGCTACTAGTCGAAAAATCCCAAAAGAATTTCCCTCAGCCTTCTCTCACCGACTATTCTCTCCCAGTACGCGTGCAATGGATTCTGCTCTGCAAACCAACTTGGAGGCCCTTCTGCTGAATAATTATAGTTTCCATGCGTCCATTCTTGTTTAAACACGAAGTGACCACTGTGTCTGAAGAGGAGTTGTAGTTGTGATCGTCACTGCGATGATATATGATTACAGTAATTCATTCTTGTACTAACATGTTCAACTTTTGTTCTGACTTTGTCCAGTTCTCACGTTTTCAACTGAGGGATTGTCCTCATTTTTATTCGAAACACAAACCTCACTCTGACCGATCACTTGGGCAGATAGAATACATCTGGGTGAGTCGAGCACAATATTCTGCTACATACTAATGTGTCGAACGCGAGACTGTGACTACAGAACAAACCTTGGACAATGGTGTCCACCCTCTTCGTTATGGTTCGTTTGAACTCCACTGGTGGCTATCGCCGCCATGATGACACCGTACTACTGCAACGCTAAATCATCATTACAATGTATATGACAGCTTCGATACCTTGGACTCTGTGGCTTTTTGTGCGTTCAGCGTCGTTTCATATCCTCTATATAACACTAATTCTCCATTGGATCATCAGGATCAGTTCGTTCCGTATGTCGAGGACTCTCAAAATTTCGGCATAAATTGACTGATGCATTTTAAAGTGGAAACCTCCTTTCTACCCGGTCCAGTAAAAGTGAGATTTCCCTCCTTTCCTCCTCAGTTACTGACAACTGACTCGTGGTAATGACCTGCAGTTGTGAGTCTTTGTGATCATTAATACTTGTCCTTTGTCTGCAATTTCTTCCGCTCATTATGTCAATGAATAGTTGTAAGTATTCCCTCCTGTCGTCTTGTATGTATGCTGGGTCGAAAGATAATTCCAAGGTGGGGTACTCGAGCTCATCTATCTATGGGCAATTTCTGTGTATGTTTGTGCTGCCGATGGTGAGTATCCATAACGTTGTTCACCTGGACAACTGATGAAATACACGGATTTCAGTTGTAATGATCCTACGCATATGGGCGATGTACAATCGATCAAGGATAATCCTCGGTATACTCCTCACCTCCTATCTCGGGGAAATAGTTGTGTCGGTTGCTTCAAACATTTTCTACAGCAATCCAAAGAATTTCATAGGTATGTAGAAGTTGGCGTCGACAACTGATGTGCCCCACTGATGAGAACCTTGCACAGACAAAACGATCACCACTCAGATCTTGAATCTCTCGTACTGCTCGCTGAGTGGCATAAATAACAGCCGGAATGCAGCGAGTAACCTCTGTCAACTCGTGCATGCAGGAGTAATGTTCACGCTGGTGATCATCCAATTTATGATGCGCTCGGTACATATGTACAAGGCTACGAAAGAGTGGCGACTCGGCCCATATATCAACCTGCTGGTCATGGAAGGTGTGGCTTACTTTATTGCGTATGTCCTCTTTGTTCATTCTACCGCTATAATATGGATATGGGGCTAACGTGTACGTTCGGTCATAGCATCCTGATGTACAATCTCCTCAACACTTTATCTGACTTTAGAAGTGTTTCCTTAGCGGGTGCGCGACTTATACCTTTTTACCTTGGAATGTTTGTTCCTATATCCACGCTTACCCCGCGATTCATCTTGAGTATGCGGGAGATGTATGCGCACAGTGTTTATGTCGGAAGAGGGCATGGGATTGACACGGGGTTCGGCTTAACGGCTTTATCTAGCTACGGGGTGGCCCGTTCGTCGATCGCATTTGCGGACGGCGGGGAAAGAGAGGGGTTGGGGCACGATAGTGAAGATGTATAGACGGAAAGGAGAAAACCGTGACTTTATTTGGATCGGAATAGCCTCTGCACTGATGTAGATATCCATGCATTCGTAGCATGTTCACTCGCTGAAGCACTGACCACTGAAAGTTGTACCTGGACGAATTTCCTTGTTGACCGATCTTGTTCAGTTATTAAAGGCTAACTCAAAGCTCAAAGGATGCATATACTTTGAACAAAATGAGCCAAGATCGATGAGTTGGTTTGAGTTGCTCAGCTTGAGCTTCCAAGCCTTCGGATGTGCCCGTTCTTGGACGTTCTAACACTTTTACGTCCTCGATAGGTTGTCGGATATATCTGCCGAACCGTCGTTCTGTCACGTTATAGATCTTGTTTCAACTCTCCTTACACTCATACATCTATTCGTGAAGATCATCTCCTTGAACTCGTACAAGATTGGATTATGGTGCAAACACAATTTTACATGTAAAATGGTGAGCGCAGTCTACAGTAAGCCAAGGGTTTCCTTCTCACCTCGCGATCAGGAACTCGGATGGCTTCTGCCGCGTTCCCAATGCATGTGCTCGGGCGTCGAGGTACTTCTAAACCTTACTTGCGTGCTCAAGTACCCCATCAGTCGCGCTTCTGCCTCCGGCAAGTGTTGAAGGTGGACTAGGTTGTTGAGTGCTCGCGAGAGCCGGAAGCTTCCCCAAAATGGACAGGCCCAAAGCATGAATACGAAGGCACTGGTCGGCAACGTTCCGCTCCGGGACCGGGAACGTAACGATGAACGAGGCTGGCTGAGCAAGATCTTCCAAGATTGCGATGTAAGGCAGTTCGCCGTCCCATGGGTCCCTCCGAGTGATGCTGTGCGGAACGCCCTTGGAGTCCGTCGATGTGCGGGCCTTGTCGGATATGAAGATCTGCGACATTCTTGGTGCTCCGGATCCACTTCCTGCCTCGTCTCTGAAATAAATTAGAATCACCTTGTCAATCCGTAGCTGTCTATGACAGCATTGAACAGCACTAGTTCGCTGCCAGTGCCGTTGTGTCCATTCTTCCGAGCTGAACGGTAGATTGTCAGACTTGAAGTCTCGAAGTTGTCTATGAAGCTCGGAAAACTCACCACAGTTCGTTTCCTTCACCAAACCCAGCCATGTTCGCATCCATGCATATCCAATGCGAAAAATTAACACACGCATTCTCGAACGCCTTCCTTGCGTCGTCCATGATCCACACCTTCTCACCAAAGATGAATTGTAACCAATCCACGACCTTGATCATCCAGCAATCGGTGAGATGGTCTTCCCATGTCGATGGCATTTCGTTGGCCCCGATTGTCACTTGCTTGCGGACGAAAAAATCCTTGGCTAGGAGCCATAACAGTCGACTAGCCAGTTCTCCTCGTTGCCCGATATCAATCATGCCAGAGTTGACGGCATTGAGCAGAGTATCCAGGGCAGCGGGGAGTACTTTTGGCTGTTTGTGGAGAGAAATGGCAGCCGCGCACGAAAGAAAAGGTTTGGAAGGATAACTCGTAAACCTCCAGTTGAGATCCAAGGTCGTCGAGAGACAGATACGTAGGTGGCTAGCTACGCTCTAGATGCTCCACTGAGTCTGGGTGGCCAAACGCAACGGTCAGCCCAAACCGTTGACCTAATACTGCAAGTATCTGGTCCCTGTCTTCTGCTTTGAATTCGCTTGAACCACATACCTTGTAACAAGCTGTATCCAAAACCTTCATCGGGCTCTCGAACACGCTCATGAGCGAGAGCCATCTATGAACCCATATCAGTCGGTTGCTACAAAAAATAAGATTGAATTACAATGGTCTTCCGTAACCAGCGACTTGTGCCATTTGGGAGACATTCTCCAGCTTCTAAGTTGTCATTGAAAAGTCCAGATGCACCTTGGTCCCATCCTAGTTGAGTGTATGGTAGGAAAAGTCTTTCACCCTTAGCAGCAACACGCGGAGAATTATATGGAGAGATAAATAAGCTGAGATATCAGGAAATCATGAGATGAACAAACATTTCTTATTCGGTGCGGTGGCGAAAAATTCGCCATCAGTCATAGGAGCAAATACATACGACCCAACCAACGTGATTCAAGTCGTGCGAATACTCATTGATAACTCGACACAATACATCCGCAGGCCGATATTTTTTGTCTGTCGTTGAAGTGAGCGGGTGTGCTTCAATCGAGGGCGACCACCAGCGCTCAGCCTTGGGCCGGTCGGAGTTATTGGCAAGGATCCTCTCCAGAGCTTTTGTCGCTCGCGTGTACAGGCAAGGAATCGCTCCATGATCGCTGGGTTATTTTCCGTTGGTTTCTCCTCTACTCCCTTTTCTTCTACTGGTTTTTCTTCAAGTTCTTCCCGGGTTCAAGTTGATCAGCAAACACTCCAAAGATAGTCACTGAAACATTACCAGAAAGCGACAGCTTCCCTTGATATTGGCTGATGACGCAGACATCGATGCGGCAAAAGCCGCTCGGCTTCTTTAATGTACTCTAACTCTTGGCTCCCCGAGCCTATGTCTAGAAGAATAGGTACCCAATCACCCGCCTGCAAGGCCCGAGGGGTTCCCCAGTTCTTTCGTCGACTTGTGGACGGTTATCAGATCGCGTCGTTCCCATCGTCTAGGCCATCTAGTAACCGTTTTACCGTGGAAGCCCCATCGAATGGCACACAACGCTTGGGATTACGAAATACAATAAAAACCGATGGCCCAAATGCGCATACACCCCCTCTACCGTCGACCAGCAGGAGTAAACTGTCGCAAAAACCCAGCTGCACCAAAAAGCCGGCAGAAGGACTTAACGTTTCTTCTCCGGAAAACACGAGCCAGGAATGATAGACCCCTCCTGACTCTTTTGATCATTCTATCACAGTCTAGCCTCCATCCACGCCTCCACCCCCGCGTCCCTCGCCAACTCTCTCCACCGTCGCTCGGCTCGACGCTCCTCCGCCACGCGCGCATCCGCCCAGGCGAGAATGCCCCGGACGAGCAGGTCGACATCCTCGCGCGTATGTCCAGCGTTCAGACAGATCCGGACACGCGAGGTCCCTTTAGGAACGGTTGGTGGGTAGATCGGTTTGGTGTGGAGCACAACGCCCAACCTCGGAGCTGTTTCTGGAGTCGACAAAGCATAGGTCGAACAGAGAGGCGGGGTAGAAGGCATGTGCGGGGAGGAGGGCGAAGGCGGCGCCGGCGATGGTGATGGCGATGGCGATGGTGATGGCGATGGCGATGGCGATGGCAAGCGATGGTCAGGTACCACAGCAGCAGCGACAGGAGGCGCAGACACCACATATTTCAGCAGAAAGGACGACAGCGCGCGAGCTTCTGGCGTGAGTATGGGAATGATCGGTGTTGGAGGCGGAGCAGGACGGTGAGGTGTATCGTTCCGTGACGCGCCAGTGTGTGCGGAAGACGTTTGATTCAGCACATGCGGGTCGAACTCCCAGGGTCGCGCGACCTTCGGTTGTCGTAGTACCGGTTCTCCTGTCTCACCGGCATTCCCTGGCGAGAGGTGGTCTGGAAGGCGAAGGAGAGATGATGGATATTTTTGTAGCTGAGAGCGAAGTAGGTTGACGAAATGCTCGGAAAGGGTGAGTAGATGCTCGGAGAGCTGAAGACGGACGATGTTAACCATCAATAGGTAGTAGATTTCATACGATGACCTACCGTTTCTGCTGTACCATCCTCGAGCATGTCAAACGAACAGTTGATTGCGACGATATTGGCGAAAGTGAGCGTCGTAGTGTATATGAGGCTCCTAGCATAATTTAGTAAATAATCTTTGACGATACCCGTCGTCAAAAGTGCAGCTAAGCGTGAACGTTGTGAGCCTGGTGGCACTGGAACAAGACCAAATTACTCACCTCCGGCCGAAGCCAGCGCTTTTCCAAATGTATGAAGCCTCGCAAACACCCTCTTCTCCAACCCCAGCTCGACGACCAATCCGCGACCCTTTGATCCATAGATCCCGGTGGCATGCGCTTCGTCGACGATGACGTATCCATTGCCCAAGGGCAGCATTTCTTCTACACACTCCACAATCTCCGTGAGCGGGGCAATCGTCCCGTCCATGCTGTATAAGCTCTCGACTGCGACGAAAGCATTGGTTTTTCCCTTTTTCAAATCTTCCCGATTACTTAGAAGCTTGGACAGAAGATGTCGCAGATCGAGGACGGAGTTGTGTGAGAAGGGGAGGAACGCGTCCGAGACCAACCTAGAAAGACGCATGCCGTCGTGCACAGAAACATGAATGTGCGCGTCATGAAGAAGGACGTCCCCGGGTTGCGGAACAGACGAAAAGAATCCGACGTTGGCGTCGAAACCAGAGTTGAAGAGAAGAGCGGCTTCGGCGCCGAAAAACCGACAGAGGCGGGATTCGAGTTCGGCGTGGGGCAGGGACGGGACGAGGAGGCGGGATCCGCCCGATCCAAGTATTTTTGGGGACGTGGCCATGGCAGCAAGGACGGCATTTCTGAGCGCGGGGTTTGTCGAGAGAGAGAGATAATCGTTGGACGTGAAATCGATCTCGGTGAACGCGGCCGATGGCGGTTCTGGCAGGCGGCGACGGATGAGACGGCGATCTCGAGAATCCAGGGCAGCGGCGAGTTTATCGGACAAGCTTGAAGCCATGGCGAAAAAAAAAAAGTTGCGAGCTCGACGACTGGAGGGCAGCAGCCACTAGAGGGTCGCCAACAAGCCACAAGTACTACCTAGTAGTGTTATTACGATTCTGCCCCCGCCACGAGAGTCCGCTCGGCCGAGGACTCTCTCATGGAATGAGCTCATCGCGATCGGACGTAAATCGTTTTTACGCAAGGGAAGGTGCCAGCCTGGTGGAGAACAGGATCATGGTGGTTGGAAAATACTATCACACGGCGACTCAGAGAAACCCGGGGACCCATAACTCACATGATGTAGCTCCACCCAAATTTTTGATTGCTCGTCTATATGGATGATGTGAGGACTAAGTACTAAGTATTGAAACTGCAACATAAAACCAAGAGCTGAGACGATGAATATTCATCATGGCCGTCACAACATCAACGAGGATGAAAGTAGATCGACTCGATTGTAAAGGATGAAGTTATAGATGTGGAATAGACGTCGTCCAGTCGACAAGCTCGTAAGCAGAGCTAGGCAACGCGCGAAGGCCGGAAAACATCAATCCCGAGCAGTGCCCGAGCTATCAAAGCTGCAGCGCCCAAAATGTATGTTATAGTGTCGGAAAGAAAGTCAAATCTTTCGAGCCACTGAAAAAAAGGGGAGAAGTGAACAAAACGAGTGACGCAACGCGCCACATGATCTGCTGTCTCCGTCGGGAATACCCAGTTCCATGCTGCCAGGTGTACACCACCGATGATAATCCATGCCAAATAAAGAGAGAGCATCAAAGTGATATCGGTCTACAGGATTTTGTCCTTTGCCAACTTGGGGCTTGAAGTGCAAGTAATCCAGAATTTCCTTTTTTGCTCGAATTTGAGACTTGTGATTGGAGAAAGGGCCTCTTACATAACGTCAATGTGTCTTTGAAATGGTGATGAGTCAGCAAGTGGTTGTGCAGTAATCTACAATGACTTCAGCAACGCAGAACTGCCACTTGTACTCACATTTGGAGGGTCGTTGGTATATGTGTTCATGAATAGCATCTAGAAATTAGCACAGCGTCCAAAAAAACCGCTAAGAACCCTGCCGTGCATCCCATGTAGCATAGTATTATGCTTTTGCTCGCAAACATTCGGCGCGATCATTGTGCAACGATGAAAGGAAAGTTTAATGCGAGTCATATTTGGTAGTAGTCATCTAAGAGTACTCGTGTCGCTCCTGGAAATCGGGGTTAGCGCAAAAGCTTCGTGTCACGATGAAGATAACACTCACACTATCGTTCTCTTTGTCCGGAACGCGTCATCTCCAAAACTTAACCTCTCGTCTCCGCCGCGCTCCGCGAACTCGATCGTCGAACCGCTCAGTCCGTGGCCAGACGGAGTCGTCAAACCAAAGCCATTGTCGATCCCACTAATATGCCTGTGTCCGCCACGAATGTTGCGCGCATACAGTTCCCGCATGCTGAGCACGAACCGCGGGGTCAGCGTGGATATTGGAATGGTTTCCAGAAGGGTCGGAACTACACTTTGCAGTCCCACTCCCGAGAACCTTTTCCAGGAACACAACGCGTTTACGAGATTCCACATCAATATGCTACACACGACGAAAAAGGTAGCCATTAGCACCTCTCAATGTCGCATGGTCGAGACAGGGACAAAGAAAACAGAAAGGACGAGACGTACGCAAAGAAGTAGATCATGCCTTCTGCGACGAACAAATTCATGAATGGGCCGAGTTGCCACTGCTTCGTGGCTCTGTACATTTGAACCGATCGCTTCGTGAATGGACCATCACTAATACGCACATCACTCCAGCGTGTAGGAGTTGACTGAGGCCAGACACATTGTTCCAATAGGTAGAAACAAGGCCGAGCTCGCAAAACGAGAGGTCCAGAATATGAGTGACGTTCACTGTAGGATGTTCAGCAGACAGAGGGACATCGTTGAAGCTGAATATTGCCTGCACACCTGTAAAACTTTCCTGATTGCTGTAGACGATGCACGCGATGGTCGAACAAACTATTTCCGCGAAATAGGAAGAGAGGAGAACACAGAGGATGATCCTCGATAGATCGTACATTGCCCACAAGCGTAGGATCATCACCACTGTAATCAATCATGTCTCGCATTGTTGTTTTCATAAGTATAATGACTCACAATCAGCAGTGCATATATATAGGAAGATTGCCCATATACTGAAGATCTCGAGTGCTGTACCTGGGATTTGTCCCTCGACTGAGCAGACATGGGTGGTATAAGGGGAAGCACTCACAGCTGATTCATTGGCTTGAGCAGCAAGGAATGCAGACACGAACAATAAATGTCAATGGAGACTCACACCTAAAGGCGAGGATATTGAGCCAGTGACTCGTGAGTGAGACTAAACTCACATTTGGAGGCCCAGATAGAAAAGAAGTGCCTTCTTTTAGATAGCCCAAGTCAATTTGATTTATCACCACCTTAAGACTTCCAGACTTACGGAGGGCAAGGACGCTAATGGAACCAATCAGCATTGATGCATTGTGGTTTTCAATGCTCCTGGACGCACATAAAGCCACAAAGCCCAAGATATCGCACCTATGTACATATGCGTAGCCATCAGGATGACGGACACCGAGGGCCTAAATGCACGTACAATGACGAAAAGTGTAGACACCGATGTCCAGGGTTTGTTCTGAAGTCACGTTAAGCACATTGCCGGTTTTTACGAAATCCCTATCCTCGAACCCAAACATATTCTATCTACACAGATTGTGAGGCTCGTACAAGATAACCACCACAAAATGAAGCAAAATACCTCTCTTGAGAACGTGAGGGCTAATTTCACAAGATTCAGCCCAATGGATGAAGCTAAAATCCAAGCAAGAAGGCGTTACTGTAGTCATATACGATGGCAGTGATGATCACGACTGCGACTCCTTCCGTGAGTCTGGTAGTTGGGTTCCAACGAGAACGGACGTACGGGTAACATAATTGGACAGCTGAAGGTTTGCCAAGTTGGTCTGCAGTGCAGAGTCCATCGCCGGTTGAATACCGTATGAGCGTGCTGCTTTGAGTTTTTTTTTTTTTTTTTGAGAAAATCAGGCCACAGAACGAAAGGTTTTTATAAAAAAAAGTGTAGCATGTGCCGAGTTTGATAAGTAGCAACGTCACGCGTAATGGGGGCTACAGGACAGTTTTTTTTGTCACTTTCTGTCATTGTAGTACTTTTTTTTTGTGGTATTCGACGCCGTAACACCTATGATCGAAGCCTAAACCGGGCCACTGCTCGTTGATGTCGGTAAAATTTTGCTACGCTTCCAGCCAAATGCTAGTGGTTGCTAAAACTAGCAACCGTGACAGGTAACGGGGGTCCGGTTGCTAACTCTGAGTCAGCCTGAGGGGTACCTCAGAACCCGGTTGCATCCATACAAAAAGGTACATAGTACAGCTATTCCTTATTACGTCAGCTTTCTTCTCGATCAGGCCAAATCAAATCGGCCACCTACTTGAACCAGCACCCTGAGCGGCGGCGGCGGCGGCATACTCGTCTGGTATAGCTCGATATCTTTCTCAGGCTATAGCTATATATTTAGCTGCACCGTGCAGATATGAGCACCGCACCAGCAAGACGTATAACACCCTCACACACCGTACAGCTGCATCATCCCCGTGATCTCTTCATTGTTTTCCCGAGGCTGCTTGAATCGCCCACTTGAATCGCCCACTCATGTATATCGCTGGCCTCGACCTCGCATTTTCTCCACCCCAGGCCCTCGAAGTGCTCGTTGTATTGAGCACCGCAGAGTTTTTCCGAGGCATCTTCGCCAAAATTAGGAGTCTCGCCGTGCTTTCCGAAATGAAAGGCGGTCGTATCAGACCAGAATCTATGCCGTCCACATTCTTGGGACGAATCGTCACTCCTATCCACACACTTTCTACATTCATTCCACCCCTGATCTATGTCGGTGCTGTCGTGTTCAACGGATTCCAGCAGCCGAGTTGGATGGCAAGATTCACCTTCCAAAGTGAAACAGTGGATCCGACGTGGAAAAGCGCTTTGAGGATAGTGGCTTGCATCGCCACTTTTGCCCTCAAGAGGCTCACCGAGTACACATTCAATCATTTGGGAGACCAGTGGCATTCCATCGGTGTAAGCATTACGAGCGACTGTCGCCTGCATCATTTACCTTTCCTCACAGCGTCGCGAAAGGCCCAGAGTCATCAAGACCGGGCCATATGCATGGGTTCGTCATCCTGCATATAGGTAAGCCGTTCTTGGATGTCGGACTCTAATTTCTTGACCCTACTAGATGAACATGATTAGCACTGTACTTCTGCAGGAGGCATTGTGGTCGATTATGTTCTGGTCGTACGCATCCCTCGTGGCTCTCGCTGTCACGGCAACAGCTTTTGCCGTCAAGATGCCGATCGAGGCATGTTTCTTGATCTGAATACTCTTCGTTCGCTTACTGATGGATATTACAGGAGAGTCTTATTCAGAAAGACGATGCTGTCAGGGATGAATATCGGCAATATATGAGAGAAGTTCCTGCAAGGATCCTTCCTTATGTCTGGTAGTGGACGGCATCAGTCTTGTTTGTTTTAATCTAGATAGTCCGTTTCAACATGGATGACTTCTGTCTAGTCGCAACACTACTATCGTATTGAGTCTGCCCGAGGAGGCTTTTGGAGCTTTGTGAATAGGTCTAGTAATTGAATAATTCCGTAAGCTCAGCTGGTAGAACTGCACTCGCATGAGATCAAGAGAATGAACTATTGTGAGTAGGAGGCACTCTTCCTTGCACAGTATTATACCGACTCGCAGTCCGATCCGATTGACAGAAAAAGTCCACCACCTTTATCCGCTTTGCTGTGACTAGATCGCCCAAACCGCTCCTACCACGTCTCCCACCAACAACGTTCCGCTGATCCACCCCAGCAGACGCTTCTGAGTCGTCCCCGCGCCATTCGCAGTGGACGACGGCTCCGGAGTTGACGGCGGCCAACACATGCTAAAGGTAGCCGCATTTCCGTATTTTCCGGTGCAGGTCAGCCATTTTCGGATCTCGTCTCCGATAGTGGCGTTCGAGGCGGGAACCCATTGGCAATCCGTGCTCATTGGAATTGGTGGTGCAGCCGTGGTAGAGCCGGCGGTCGCGGACGGATACACGACGGGCATGGTCGCGCTGCTCATCACGAATGGGATGCCGACCTGCGAGCAGCAAATGGCAGCCACCGTAGAGTTGTTCACTATGCAAGCTTTTAAGATGCAGCGGGATCCCATCGATGATCGTCAATATCAGTGGTTCCGTCCACTGCAGGGGGAAGGGTAAAACTTACTGGTCATACTACTTGCAACTGAGAGGAGATGCGCGGAAGACATTTTCTTGAGCCCTTGTGAGGAGCGGCGCGATAGACAAGACCACCCTTTCCGTACTGGATGCCCGGACGGACTGCAAGGCCATTCCCCGTCCTCTTAAAGGAACCTCCTATTTTGGCGCTGGTGCTCATCACATGAGAACTGGCGTGTCGGTGATCCTGTGCATGACATTCGTACACCGCCTCCCCCCGATATGATTGGTACAGAGGACCGAATACTAAATGGTACACGCACCTGAAGCTTTCACTTGATCCGAGTACAGCCTTCCATTGACAGTACCTGTGCTGATCTGCAATGATTGAATACGTTTACCTTGCGTGGTATGCTTAAGCGGTGGAAGCGAATAATGGGGCCGAGCTGCACTATTACTGTCTGCCCGTCTGGATTCGATGGTTATGCACGCTTCATTGGCATTTTTTGAGTGATTACTGCCAGCTACACGATGAACTTCAAGCTACTCTTCATCTCCGTGCCAGAACGCAATCAGGCACTCACCGGTCACTTTTGATTTGGGTTACTGAGCTTCAGCGCCTGCTCCAGTCCCAATCCTTCATTTGATCGGGTCGAATGATTTCGAGTCTACAACAACTCGCTGCGGCTCTGGTTACTAGTATGGGGTTTGATACATACCAACAAAGTCTGTCCGTCCACGGTAAATCTGGTATCAAGAAAATGGTTCACCTCTTGCATCACGACTGGATCGCAAAGACCGCCTGTATGAGGGCTCCTCCCAACAACATCGCGCTAATCCATCGTGTTGAACCCCTCTGCGTTCTCCCTGCGCGGCCCGACGACGTCAGCGACTCTGGCGTCATACACACGGTGCTGGTGGTCGTTTTTCCGTATTGCTCTGCGCAGGACAGCCAATTCTTCATCTCGGTTTGCCCAGTGGAGTTGGTGGAGGGCACCCATTGACACGCCACGGTCAATGGAACCTTCGGCGCCGGCGTCGCGTCAGCAGGGGAAATCGTGGTTGGGAAAGGTGCTGTGCTTGGGGATAAAGGCAGGATTCCGCTGAACACCGCGACCTGGACGCCAATCGGGGCGCCCACCGACGATCGCTCATGTCAGTGATTTCGTCCTTGGTCAACTGAAGGAGAAAGGGGAATGCGACATACTGATTGGTTCGGTAGCAAGGGGATTCGACATGATTATTCGAGCGACCTGCGAGAAACGTGGGAGACAAGGAGGCTCTTTCCTCAGTGCTTTGTCCGAAAAACCTAAACCCCCATTGTCACGGAGTCACGTTATAATTGCCCAAAAAGGGCTGTTTCCTATATTTTTAGTCAATCGTAACTGCGTGAAAATGGAATTTTGACTAGATTTTGATTGATTTTGACTAGATTATTATGGCATTACAATGCATATTGACATAAAGATGACTTACACATCAATAGGATCAATATTTTGAGTCCCTGAGAATACATCTCAAAATGTAATTGTATTATCAAATATAATGGCTACTCATTTTGAGGTTACATATAATCTTAAATTTCAAGTGATCGCTTA
>JBBPLX010000498.1:0-21007 GCA_038090015.1 Leccinellum albellum
ATGGGTTGGCCGCCATGGCCCTCTGTTGGGGTAAGGTGGTTAGCATGGACAACAAGGGGGTAGACGAAGTAAACGCGGGAGGAACTGTTTACTTACCTCGATGTCATGCGTGATCTGACCCCGTCCCTGCGTCACGCTTTGATGAAAGCAAATTATGACCCGTGGCGCCGTCCTTGATGAAGAGTGCATAGTCGTCATTGTCGTTCTTGAGCTGAGCGTTCTTCTGGGCATATCAGTCAATAAGAACCGAGAAATGAGCTGAGTCAGGTGATGCCGAAGTGGCTTGAAATTTTGAACCCAGAAACTTGAAGAAGCTGGGATGATCTCACTGGCATCTAGTTCCGAGTCAGGGGTACATCCTCGAGCTTGTGGGTCATTGACAAAATCCCGGAGGTCGTTTTTCTACGAGATCCGATGATTGGAAATGGAATAGCCCGCGGATTCGCATTCAGCATACTAGGTGCCAGCGACTCGGAGAGAGGCAAAGTAATCAAGAGGGAAATATAACAATGCAAGCACAACAAACTTGAACATCGCATAGACCAAAGCCGTGATACGGTATGGGAGAAATGCAACGGAGGTTATATTATTGATTTGGCCGACTCTGCAAAGGCGAGTACTATCCGAGGTGAACAACAAGCCACATTAAGCCACACGATCAGCTAGATCAAATCAGGAAGCGATGCCCAAGAAATCCTCGTTGATAAGAAGGCTGATCCACGGATGTCAGCACCAAACTCTCGGCATCCCTATCAAGTTGTCCTTGGTCTCGATCTTCACACTGCCAAGAGTGGTCACAGTGTTATCGCACGATAGACAAGCTGAGCGTCGGAATTACGTTCTGGGATACATTCGAACTTATTGAGAGGGAAAATAAGACCGGAAATTTGCAGTCGATCAGTGACTAGGGAAAGAGGCGGGAGATCACATAGCTTCACGTGCAGCCGCGGGGACAAGGGGGGATAAGGTAGTGACGACTACATCTTGGGGGCCTTGATCATGATATATAAAACTTCTCCACCTCCCTCAGGCTCCAGGTGTGTGCACGGTCGAGCACATTAAGAATCGTCATGAGAGACCGCAATTCATTGAATGTGGAGGCTTACTCGAAGGCTGCCGTTTGCATTTCCTTATCGTAGAGATGATCAGTAGTGGGGTCAATCTGAATCAGTGCTCAGGGCATGTCATGGATGGTCTGCTCGACGACCTGGCGAATCAGTGGAGTCATGTCGAGGTCCGCATGTCTGTCGACACAACATCAGCCTACATCGTCTGTGCGACACGAATGAGAACGACTCACGCCAAACTTGTGGGTCAAGCGAATTCTCCATCCTCGACAGCATCGTCTCAAATGCCTCGAATGCCTCCTTGTAACACCTCAGCAATACCGCATATTTCCTTCTGTACCCTTTGTAGTTCGATGGATCTCACTCAGTGATCTGATTGTACAGTCAGCGCTGTCAACCGGCGTGCCGTGAGGATTAACTTATACCTGGATGGCATTTATGAGTTCGTCCTCCAACAAGCCTACTCGTGTCTTGTAGCATTTGACTATGATATTTGTTGCCCCGTCTCGTGAGCACACCTTCCAGAGGCGAGGGAGTAAGCGACAGGACAGTGAGATTCGCTATATTGTCATCTAGTGAAAACGAATATCAGCGCAGCAGAGTCATATAGTTATAAATGTACTTTGACAGGACTTCTGTGCACGTAGAGACTGGACCGTGTCTTTGATATCGTTTTCTTCGCCCTTCAAGCACCGAATCGGCTCCAAGTGGTCCTGGAGCGGCCAAGGACAAGTTGATAAGGGTGTGATGTTGCACAAATAGAGTTGCTCACATTGTTGCGGAAAGGTAGGGGAAGTATCAAAAATTCCACAATGTGATTTCCTTGTTTCTTTCGCGAGGTTCATCTTTGTGGACACGTCGAGATAGTGAATGTTGCCGTCTATGGACAAGACATGGAGGCGATTGGAGCCTCAGGCGAGGGAATTGTTGATGTCCGAGCGGACTCGAATTTGAAAGTCTGCTTGAATGAGGCCGCCGTTATTACTGTCGTAGATGCGAACGGAGTCTTGATCCCATGTCCCAATAGTGATGAATCATCCGTCGGGAGAGAATTTTGCTGCAACCAAGTATGGAAGTGTTTGAATGGGCCAAGGAGTCACTCGCCAGTGGGAAACGACCAGACACAGAGCATCGAGTCATCCACTCTCGTCGCGATTTTCAGCCTGTCGGCCGAGACGTTGACTGCATTCTGCCTGGGACTTGGGGCGGACCATCAACTGTCATATTCGACCTCCCTCGCTTGCCCTCCATCCTTTTCTTTCACACCGTAGCCCACTGAACTACTGGCACCGCCCTCGTCCTCGTCCTTGGGGCCGGACATCTCCTTGAATGACGGGTGTTTTTGCATATTGCGAGCAGCCACACCTGTGGAGACCAGTGATGAGGTGGCTGAAGTGTTGGATTTGCGTGCTGAGGAGGATGTCACGGTGGTAGCATTCTTGAGCGGTGGCGAAGGGTGTGCACACAGAAGTTGGTGGACAGTTAAGTTTGAAGCATGACATGTTTGTCGTCGTGGATTGTCGGGTCGGGTCGGAATCAAGCGCGTTTGAAGTCTGTTTTCCGTCTGGGTTCAATGGGACGAATCGCCAAGGACATAAACAACAATAATTACAATATGCCTCCCCATCCGTCTAACAGACCTTCACTGCCATCTCTCATGGTCGTCGACGAGATGCGTCTTCTGAGAACCTCGGCACGGAGGGTGCTGGAGCAGTCTAGAAGCTGAGTGCAAGTTACACTAATAAGAAAAGGATGTTCTATGCACGTGGAGATATGATCAACCAGGAGGGCCACACAACGATAAAACGGGAAATGTACTCTGCAAGATCCGCATCTGTGATCCGCAGTACGAGATCAGAGTTGTTGCCGGATCTGAGCGACTTGCCGAGATAGGTCGTTTGGAGTTCGTCTGCGTTCCATTGCTTTGGGTTGGCAGGGCTGTACAGACAAAAGCAGAATATTGGTCATGATCCGAGTCACGAGTATGAATGAGTTTCTGATGGTCGAGGCGATTGTAAGTTGTAACAATCCCACTAGAGGAGCTTAGACTTGCCAGAAACGATAAAGCTAGGAGTGTTACGGTTGCCATGTTGTTGCGATGACGAAGAAGACAGCGCGCTCACTGACTTTGAAGTTATTCGTCGTGTCGGATTCCCGAGGCACAGTGTCAGTATGTCTTGATCGTATCGAGGTACCACACACAAAATATACGATTGAACAATTACATGTCCATACATGTGCATGATACCGCAGCTGCGATCGCTCGGCAATATGGTTTTATTGTTCGGTGGGGGTGCGGTAGTGCACAAAGGTGGTCACTTGGGCTTGGCGAAGCTGTAGCATGGGCGAGTCGAGGTAAACGTCTCAGGAAGCTAACTGACAATTCCTAAGCAGGCGTGCGTGAGTAGCAGATCCGAGTCCGGCAAAAAAAAGGCATAAATCACGTTCAATGACATACCCTGGGCCCGAGGTCACTCAAATCGGTCGACACTATTGTCCGCGGGCATAAACGCAATGAAGAAATTTGCCTGCCCATCATCCTGCCTCCAAGTCCGATTCCCAATCGTTGACTCTTGGATGCGACAAGATTAGAATAGATATGATGGAACCCCGTCGGCAGCCCTCTACTAGCAGGACATCACCGTGGCTCGTACCTAGTATTCAGCGTCACTGAGTGCAGCTGTTCCGACAGGTCCTACTGCCTATCGAGTGCATACCAGCCAAAATCATGCTATTCATCCGATATTCGCTGCCCTCCCACATGATCGAGATCCGACTCGGAGTCGCAGGCACGTGAGTCTAGGACATATACAAGTAATATATGATCAACTTGAAAGGAGGCTGCAAGACTCACCGACACTCGCCCCCTTCCTATCATGTCAGCCCCAGTCAAGTCCTGGTTCGTACTGCTGCAGCAGATTCAGCAAACCTACGGCGGCGACACTGCCGCGATTGCAGCGCCAGAGCAGGGGCCTGAGTAATATCTCATCAGCTAATCCTTCGGATCCTGATTTGCTCACGGATAAGCTTGGAACAGGTTTGACGTTGATGACCTGCCAGCAGATGAGTACACGTACTCTGACCGCCTAGCCGAGTCGTTCAACAATGGTGCCAGAAACCTCTTCACGGACTGGGACTATTCGTATGATGCAGACGCCGACTTCTTTCCTGCCAGTGGCTCTTCCACAACCTTCACTCAAGACCTGAACTTGAATCCTGCCAATGCCACGATCGATTGGAACTGGACAGTTGACTTGAACTCGGGTCATGCCAGACAAGCAACCAACACTCAGGCTAGCATGTGGCACTGGCACTCCGTCGGTCACAGTCACGGTGATGGTGGTGGCACTGGCCCGGGCCTGCCAGTGGGGGACCTACCCGGTACCACCTGGCCACCTGCATTGCCTACCCTTCTGCCAGGCCAACTTCAAGTTGAGCCAGACCCGGAACAATACCATTTCTGTATATCTTGTAGGTTTCATATCTTTCACCAAGCTTTGCGATCAATTTTTCCAGCGTAGCTAATTCTATTATTTTGTAGCCTCTTTATTTGTACCAGCCCTACAAAATGCCGATGCCTGGCAATGGCTGGAGATCTTCAAAAAGGCATCTGCGGTCTCAGGCTTGTGTACTACCCTTCGTGACACTAAGGCTGTCTGTTTTCGTCAAAATACTGTGGAGGAGACTCTGGCCAATGTGATATTCGATCAAATGTTGCCCATGGTTGCGGCAGTTCATGACAATGATCAAGCTAATTGGGGATTAGAAATCGGTGAGTCCAACTTGGTAATTTATATTAATCCTGATGATTGTCGTTTGATAACATTACCTTGCAGCACAAATAGTACTCCCTAATGGAGCAGAAGTGACCACCCAGCTCTCCAACCGGACTTTCAGGGCTTACATCATCAAGGAACTGAAGGAAGTTTCTCAACGGTTTACTGAATACCTTTGGTCTCAGGCCCGACACCTGATCAAGTATTACCAACCCAACTTGTTTTCTCTCCATTCCTCCATCGACACGAACAAGCTTAATTGGTGGTTAGAATTCTCTGATCAACATGGCTGTGGGATCTTCCATCGGAGGGAGTGGGACCCCACTATCCAATCCTACACCATAGTAGTACGTAGTATCCTTTTATCCCGTGTCTCATGTTGAACTGCTTTTACTTTCTAGAAACCCTTTGGGCACTTCGAATTTCAGCGACTCTTTCACAGGGCGGCCTATGAAGTGGACGAAAAGGGATGTTTTCATTTCGTGGGTGTCAGAGACCATCCGAGTTCTTCGGGTTCCGAGGCTAGTCTTTCTCTTTACGCTGGAGCTGCGATTTGTGGCTGGGTGAGCGTATATATTTCTGCTACTAATCCTGGTCTCAAACTAACTTTCTGTCATGTTCCAGCTCATTGTTGCGCTTAAAGATTTTCGACATCGGAATTTCGACCTTCTCAAATGGTGCCCCTTCACAAAACGCACCGAGATCGAGAATCACATCAAGCGAATTTACCATTTTTTCCGTCAAGTACTATTCGGGTTACCAAACCTCCCTTTGGCTGAGCAACGAGTGTGGCGGATACAACTAATTCAATTTCTTCAACCCTTCACGATTCAAAACATAGCTGGTACTAACTACTAGTAATACGCTGTAGGCTACCGATGAAATGATCTGTGTACGGTAGCACCTTTCCCACTTTCCAGTCTGGCTCTCGAAACATACAGACCATATGGCATAAATGCAATCCAGTATCTAAGGATAGAATGTGAGTGATGCAAACAACGGGACAACAAAGCACCCACGGCGAGATCAAGCGAAACCTGTTGTGCTTTGTTGATGCGAATCTCGTTCGCAGTAACTGAGACGTCGCCAACCTGGCCCTCAGCTGCCAATTCACGGACTTATTTTTAGTGGCTTTACCTTTCTCTGCGTCGAGCTGGCCCTTGAACTCGTTCATCACCGACACAAACTTTGAAGTAGATGCAACGCTTACGATAGCTATGAATGAACCTTTCTTGGTGTCGAAATAATCGGATTTCAAGTTCGCCCTTGCTTCCTCGATAAGAACACGGTTCAGACTCAGCATATTGTTCAGCATCAGAGACCATGCGCTCGGTATCTTGGTTGCTGAAACCCGATGATAAGGGGATTGTCATCGATTGATACTCTCCAAGTCAACGGCTTCGTCCTTGGCAGAAACGCTGATGATGATGTGTATAAAACGGTCAGAAAAACATTAGATAAATGCTTTATCTAAGCTGACCTGCATCGATGTCGAAAGTGATCTCAATTTGGGGAATACCCTTCGGTGTGAGGGGGGATGTCAACAAGATTGAAGCGTAGGAGTTTGTTGTCCCATTCTCCCTGGTAAAATTTCACCCCAATAGTGGTCTGATTGTTGGCAGTTGTACAATACTTCTTCATGGAGTGGCATTGCGATTGATAGGTTTCGTCACGATCCCACTGAGGGTCTCAATACCAAGCGGCAATGAGATTAGATTGAGCAGCAAGATATCCGTGACGTCCAGTGACCCCCATCCTGGATAGATGCCCCGATAGCAACCGCCTCGTCAAGGTTTACGTCCTGGCTGGGTTCTCGACAAAAAATGCTTTTCATTGTTTCTCCGACCTTCGACATGCGACTAATATCACCAAGCAAGAGACGTTCCCGAAGATGATGGTGCCCATTGGTACATGACATCATCATCGATAATGCACGCATCCCACATGGGTATGCATAGATGCTGACAATGAGGAGCAGGGTCGGAGCCAGACCAAGGGATGAAGATTGTGGTTGTGGTTGTGGTTGTGGAAAAGATTCAGACAAGAGGCGCGGATCACCCGTGGTGGCATCGTGTTGGCATCGGTGGTGCAGCATATACGAATAATGTGATTGCCGTGGCAGTCACCACTGCGGTATCACCTGTGGCTGTGATTGCAATTCCAGCTCTAAGCCCAGGTTGACATACTCTCAGGCTGCAACAGACGTAGGTGGGGTGGAGGGTGGAGGGTGGAGGGTGGAGGTGGAGGTGAAGTCAGCAGGGGTATGTTGGACCAAATATTGGTAGCAGCCGCGTTCATCGAGTTGTCGATGATCTCACTGACTTGTCACGCGTTCGCCATGACGAAACGGCCCATTGGGTTGGTGAATGATAGATAGACCTTCCAAGGGTTGGTCGGAATGAGCGAAGTCAGGAACGTGACCACGTTCTCCTCGTCTATAGATATATGAAACTCACTAACCTTGCAATCGAGCTCCATGATTGTCGCATAACTCGGTATCTCAACAGTCCACTGGCACTTGATCGCAAAATGGTATTTCCAGGATTCAGCTACAAAGCCTGCAGGTCTAGGTAAGCCTATGGCACAAACACAAAAATTCCATGACGACACTCACAGAGTGGCCTCGACGTCTATCCAGTGATGAAAAGACATAGTATTTCGTTGTGTTATTGAGATACTGCTTGGAAGTTGCCTTTATCTTCGTTGTGAGCACCATAGACGATTGTTCTTCCAAAGACTTTCAACGGTGTCGATATGTTGAATACTCAGAGCCACATCCACTCACGAATTACTGAGCCTTGTCGTAATTTTCAGTTCAAACCACCGGATGACACCACTTTTTGCGACAACTTGGAAGGGCCTGGATGCCCAGCGGTTCGGAAAAAGGGGGGCTCCAAATGGTGGATCCTAAACCTCCTCGACCTTGAACTGACGACCGATCAGCCACTTGAGGTTATGCGCGTTGACAACTGTTTGCTGTTAGGGAGAAGACCAACGAGCTGTTCTCCATGCTTTGTAAGGGCGAAAACACAAGATTATAGACCACGCGCTGACCTCCAAGTTGCCGATGACGGACCAGGAGAAGTGGTGTAGCAGGGTGTTGATCTGGATGACACAACTGCACCAAGCCAAAGTCGTTGGGCGCGAGGGAGCAAATGTGGGTCGACGGATGCTTAACCGCATGAAGAATTGCTTGTAAGATGGTGACCTCGTGGTTGGCGAACCAAAGACGTGCTCCTGGACCTCTGAGCCAGAATGAGAGCAGAAAGAGAGCCAGAAATTGAGGACGATGACCTCGAAGTTTTCCCGACAATGTAGAGATCGAGATAGAAGGGGGGAAGTCGCATAAAACAAACAGGAGTGTCGAGGGGAGTACAACACTATATGTACTAGCGACACCACTTGTCAGTTTGAGTGTCGGAAACACCCATCACCGTCACGGTGACTCACTGCGGCTTTGGTCAAACTTGAACTTCGGTGCCGGCCACTCAAGCGCTCCGAGTCACTGGTCAGAGATTTGGCCTGACTTTCCTCCCACTTCTCCAGTACTAGTGGCGTACATCTCACCTCTGCTAGTACCCACACTTCCGGCTGTCCCGTCCGACCCCCGCCATTGTTTCAAATAACTTCAAGTTCAAGTCCCTGTGCCCGCTTTGCCATCCTCAGTGTCATGGTCAGCCACCTACTATGAAGGTACGGTCTCCCCTTCTCACTCGCCTCTGATTGTCATCGTGTGGCGTTGACGCACATCCTTTCCCCTAACCCCACAACTCCAGCCTCTTGCTCATCGGCGTATCGGACTCAATTGCCTTGTTCCTCATCGTCTATCATTTCAAGTTAGGGCTTTGCATGGGCAAACGGGTGGGTCTTCACTTCGCAACCTCACCCCGTGGTCGACTCCCTCACTCCTTCCCTCTCCCTCGCCAGCGCGGAACCGATAGAACGACGAACACGAGGACGACGACAACTGACGCAACCATTCCAGTGTGCCCCTCCGATACGCCCCTCCGACGTGGCGTGCTGGCAGCACTACGATTGCCCCTGTCTCGCCGTCACTCAACTTCTGCATCCACACGCTCACCTCGCTCCGTCGTTGACTCCTTCCTTCGTTGTATCAAGGACGGTATGTGGTGACTCTCTTCTGCTTTCGTTTCGCCGAGAGCATATGATGGTTGCCACAGGTCGCCTTCACTCTCACTCTCACTCTCGCTTTCAACTCTCGAACCCTCACCTCGCCAACTATTCGCAACAATTTTGTTACGAGCAGCTCTTGCAATTTAAGAGCCTCACTTGTGCGAGAGACATCAGGGATTGACGCGTCGGCCTATACTAGTGTGTCAAAGTAATCGTGAGGAGCAATGCCAATGCTAATGACATACACCGATCCAAAAAGCGACCACTTCTGGCTACTTTTACAACACGGTTGTCCCTCTTTCTTCTTTGCAAGCGGGCCCGTTGCTGACGTCCTATTCCCCCTGCTTTTTCGTGTCTTCTAAGCGCAATTGTACATAAATGGGCAAAGATTCATAGTCTCGGAAGCTCAAGACCAGTCAAACTGTGCATATTCATCTCAGGCTGTCGTCGAGTTTATTTCAGCATCGGCCTCTTGTGAAGACAGCACTAGTAGTACCCTTGCATCACTCTCCCCTTTATTTGATTCCCATATGGTTCGCACGCCTACTACCCACTCTATTCGACAAAGGCGATTCCGTCAAATTGAATACCCTTGCGCATTGGCAAGCAAGGGTTGATGCGGCAACGCCACACCCTCGTGGCGTGAAATCAAGGACAGTGTCTGCGCTTGGAAGCTCTATTCTGATTTTGAACTCAGACTTGAGGTTTGAATGTTGTTCTGTATAGTAGAACATGCTTCATTTTTTTACTTGTTTTGTCCAGCGTTGACGACATATGCCCGACTTGATAAAGGCTTTCAAGCTAGGAAAATACGAGGCAGTGCAACACCGACGTCACGGTCCACTTGGGTTGCCGTCGGGAGAATTGTATTTTAAATTTTCCAATTGAAGCACGAACTGGGAAGTTCCATGGAGCATGGCTATGGAGCATGGACTCGGATGTCCGCAAGGAAGTACTCATGGCATTAGGTGCGAACCGATCAATTCAGATAACACCACCAAGTGCAAGTTGGCTCGTCTCGGCCGGCCGGGTCTTCTGTTTGACAAGATCCGAGTCATTGTCGTCATTTGTTTCAAGTTCCGGTGAAGATCCAACCTCTCCCACCACTTCTGATAGAAGCCTCGGACTCAGATCTGCAATGCGGAAAGTCCAGTTGCATTATGCATACCTATCTACCGCCCAGGATCTCCGAGTCCGAGTCCAACCTACTATTTTTAGTCCCTTCAAAGTCTGGTAGGTACCTTTATTTGTCAATGTTGATGCAGATTTGGCATTTGCATCGCCTGACTTGAACCTGCACGGGAAAGAGTGACCAAGCACACATTCAAAAATTTCAGTGGGGATTCAAGGTCATGACTTGGGTTCTGGAACCTATGAGTGATCGCTCTGAGTATCCGATGGGCAAACTCATGGTAGATCACAAGGTAGAGAATTGTTGTTCGAACGTTGCTTCAAGGATTATCCGCGGACTCCGAATTGGATTCAACTTGAAATGGCTGGCAGTTCAGTATCAGTACAAATAAAAGCCATTGTGCTCTCACGAGCTATCAAGCCCCCAATCAACGTCAGCCATGACAAGCCAGGATATTCGCCTTTCCATTGTGGCCCCAGATGCGCCCCGCAAGATAGAGGAGCTTTCGAGTGACACATCTTTCTGTTACGTGTCTTGTCCTCCATCTCCATCTCTGGTATCATCATCGTCGCCCGACTCTTCAACTGAAGAGTCCGAGTCGGGTCAGGTGCCCACCACGCCGACTGTGACCTCCAAAGTGGGGATTGATACGGTACTCCTTAAGCGGTTGTTTATCATTTATTCATCTGAAGTTCTTGAAACAAAAAGAAAAGCTGCCTCCTGGCTTTGAACATGCTGATCACCAGGCACAATTCTGGTGTGCTGCGCTGAAGAACAAAAAAGTTGCGATGGAGAACATGTTGAAGGCACAGAAATCGCTTGAACGGATTGAGGTGTCAATTGCACAACATCTTGCCCAGAGAACCATCAAGGATGCTCACACAGAATTTTTGTCGGCACTGGATCCTTCTATTCCAGAAGCTTCTTATCTTTTGGTCATTGGTCATGCAGTTGTCCTTCCGTTTGCTTCCCGTATGAATACCTTGCCAGCGCGTGTTAGCACTACTAGTTGCAATTCTTCTCGTACCAGGTCTGCTCGTGGGGGCTCCCCCCATGTTAGACTTTCTCGTGCTATGGTTACCTAAGGCCCGGGATGAATTTGGGTAGCCTTTCATTGTACGCCGCTCGCTTGTCCAGGTGGCCTTGACCACTGTATGTATTCGTGTACTGTGGACATCAAATGTTGTACTGTTTCCTAATCCTAAAGCCACGTGTCATGATGTTTCACTCTATCCAGGAGTGTACAATTATTCTATGGTAGTGATCAAGTACTACCATGGAGGTTAGAATCCCTCTAAGGGGTCGGTATGGTTAAAGCAGCTTTGGACACTCAAAACCGTTATCTTCGGACTGCGCCTGCTGGAGACTATTGTAATGTTGACAAACTCTGCAGCCACCTTGAGTAGCACCCCCACATCTAACAAGTAAACTATGATTTGCTGGCATATCAGCCAATAGCCGTCCAAGTGAGTTTGTCGCTTGAAGTTCTCGGATGAGACCGAACAACAATTCCTGGAGCATATTTGGTGATCCTTTCGAGTTTTCCGAATAGTCGTTGGGATTTGTGTCATATTCAAGACGAGAACGTTTTTGAGGGAGTCGTTGCGCAGCATCAAAGACTGACACTGATCAGATGGGTTCCATAAATGGCGACGGTCACTCACTTGCAGTGTCACTTAGAGTGTTCGGGCGCTGTTGTGCATCATCCAAGTCACAATTTCCCTGAGCAACAACCAGCCCACTCGAGGAAGGGTTCAGTGAGGCTGTCAGCATGTCAAGGTCTGTGCATGATCACGTTGGTATAAGGAAGTATACCTCTAGATCCACATCTATCTGGTGAAGACATTACCAATGAGTGTGCTTTTGAGAACCGAGTTGTCTCTACTGAGGCTGGAGTTGGGTGAGCGACGCACCACACATTCACATTCATTCTTTTAAGCTTGCTTTTGGATTGTGAGCACCGAGTCAGTCACCATCACGGTAAAGTTTAAACCATTACCGAGAAGTCAAATCTTGTGGATTGAATATACGAGCAAACATCGCTAGCGGGGACTCCGAGTCAGAGCTGCATTACCGAAAAACCAGTGATGGGAACGTGGGGATGAGCTAAACGCTGAGGTCACCGTGCAAATGAACAGTACTTGGCAAATGTTTGGCAGCGGCGAGCTACGTTTCCGACAAGTCAGGGAATGTGGGAGTGAGCCATTAGACACCGTGACTGACCTTGTAAGCGAGTACCTGGCGCCAACGTCGGCAGCTGTGAGCAGCATTGCCAATTTGAATCAGTGATGCGGAACACGGGAACGAGCTAAACACCAACATTCAAGAGGCAATTATTGGTCCAGCCCTACGTCAGCAGTGGTGAGTTGCATTACTAACTTGGTCGAGTCAGTGCTGGTGGGAAACGGCAAGCGCCGCTTGGATTTTCTCACCCGCAAAGTTGTTGCCACCTATTTGCCACAGGTGGCAAACAGAGTTCAATATCTGAGCAATGGCTTGCTTCAGTGGTGGGAAAGGGCAAGCGCCGCCTAGATTTTCTCACCCGCAAAGTTGTTGCCAGTGGCAAACTGAGTTCGACACTGAACTGCAAATCGAGCGATCTGGGCTAGTACTTGCTTCAATGGTGGGAAAGGGCAAGCGCCGCTTAGATTTTCTCACCCACAAAGTTGTTGCTGCCTATTTGCCACAGGTGGCAAACAGAGTTTCGATATCTGAGTAATGCTTGCTTCGGTGGTGGGAAATGGCAAGCGCTGCCTAGACTTTCTCACCCGCAAAACAATTGTTGCCAGATCTCGGCATTTCGGGCGAAACAGTGAGTTGAACAACGTGTATCATCCATAGTTCTATGAACTTTGTTCGCTCACTGCAAACTTGAAGTAATAGGGATTTTCTGCAGGTATTATATAATGTATAAAAGGTTCAATGGATAGCAGCTTACCTTGTTCTTCGAGTTGTCTGATGTCTACCTCTGTCAGTGATGATGAACCGGCATCCAGTAGGAAGTGTTGTTCGAGTGCTTTGCAACTAGGCCCTAGGAAAAAACCGCGGGTATCCCTTGACCTTGCCGCCGAACTTTTTGACTTCATACCAGGACTTCTCAAGATCCGTTGGTCCATCACAGGCGCCACTTTGGCAGGGCTGTTCATGCCTTTTGTAATGTACAAACCCTCGTCACAAATGGAATCCAGGCCATGTCTGACGATATTCCCGAAGATCGCTGGACGGCTGCGTGCGTTGATCAACTCCTGTTCTTCAGACACCTCTAACCCGACTCGCAGCGAAAGAAAGGAGAATATGGTTTTCCGCGAGCTTCTTCAAACGGTGCCGGATCTAGAAGATCGAATTATGGAGTCCTCGGAGGATGAGGTTATTGTGATGGCAGACCTAGTGAGTCTTGTTGTCATCGTTCTATGCAGAATTTACATGTGTATCACTATTCGTAGATCCAGAAAGGCGCTAATGGCGCCAGGGCAGACGATACCAAAGGGATGAAAGGTCCGATCATTGACTGGATCACCCCAAAAGGGCAATCGCTGGTCCCGCACATCCCACGCAACGTCAAGTCTGGATGTGGCTTCATCCACGACCGCACCAGAGCGCTTCTCTGTCCAGCAGGTCTTGACTGGAGCAATATCGAGTAAGTGCTTGTTTTAGGTCACCATCTTAGTAATATCATTGCCCCAACTTGTAGGATCCATACCAAGCTTGTGAACGGCGAACTACAAGTAGTCGGAGACCAATGGCCGGTTTTCTTATACGCTAACTATATGTATGATCCAGAAGACCCTTGGAATGGCCTTCTCCGCAGTGGCCTTCTTGTAGCGGTGAGTACTGACAACTCAACTAGTGCATCTTGTTCTGATCGTCACTGATTGAAGGCATTCAAACACATTTTCACATCTCCCAGCTCAGTAGATCAGGAGCCCAAGGCCACCCGTTCTGGAAATGCACGCATCCATGGCATGCGCTCAATGACGAAAGCTTCCCTCGCCTACGTTGCTACACAGGTGAGCCACGGTGATAGCCTGGCCGCAAAACAGCTCATTGTCACAGGCCCGGTTCGCATTGACTTCAGCTCAAGTTTTTTCTCGTACTGACCTCATCACGGATTCCAAACGTTTCTACAACAGCATCTTGGAGCTGCTCGATGACCCTGAAGAAAAGGACGAAGTTGATCAGTTGATGGTTTGGTGGAACTGGTATGTCTTATATTGTTATTTGTTATACAGTTTGAATTGTTGTCTGACGAAGTGAACAGATAAATATTCCTGCTTTACTCTGAGGTGGAACGTCTCCTGTCTAAGAACAGTGCACTCGCTAGGATCTGTCAAAAGCGGGCTGAGCGCAACGAGAGGAATGCTGCTGTGGCTGCGCACGTATCTGACTAAGCTTGATTCGTGATTCGTTAGTACCAATTAATAATTAATTACACTGTAATGGCTACTAGTTGAGAGTGTATATAATGAGCCTATTAGGATATTTGTTAATGAGTGTGCTGCAATTGACCTTACTCTCCTAAATTGGTGAGATGATGGAACATAGCCTTTTTCATAGGACTTTTCATTCAATAGCATACTACTAACAGTACATCAGCCAACAAATAATGATGCAGAATATAAGATATAGAATGTTGACTGCATCTCTCAACTTTCTAGGTATGAAGCATAAGGTAATCAATGAAACTATTTTGAAGATGATAGACAGTGAAAGCTAGCAGAAAGTTGTCAAGTTTATCTTTTGGGATATATTTTATCTGAGAATGATCAGTAGGAGAAAACATATCAGCAGATCAAGTGTGATATTGCTGATCAAGTGTATGATTTGGATTAGATTCTCTCACAATTGTCATCTTATAGTTTTGACCATCATTACCCTTGAGAGGGGATATGATCAAATATATCAATGTAATATTGTTGGTACAATTGAGCAAATTTCACTATAAATAGAGGTATATATCACAACTAGCAATGTTGCAGACCAGATAAGTGATATCAACTTGAAAAAGTTGGTCAAAATAATCCAAAAGATATTGTTATCCAGTTATGCCCATAAAGATAAGTCTAGATAGATCTGAAAGGATTGGCAAGAAAAAACAATGTTATCAAGTATATCAATCCTTGCAACTTAATCCAAACAGTTTTCACATAAATGAATGTGATCCAAGATCATCCAACTTATCATCTCTAAATAGCTGAACATGTCTATAATAATTGCAATCATGCTCATATGTAGTAATGGATCATATCATTGACAAGTAATTCCAATGATGATAAATCTAGATGGATCTGAAAAGATTAGCAAGAAATAACAATGTTATCAAATATATCAATCCTTGTAATATAACCCAAACAGTTGTCATCATAGATGAATGTGATCTTACTTATCAGTTCTAAATGATTGAACATGTATGTAGTAATTGCAATCCTGATCATATGTAGTAATGGATCATGTGATGGACAAGTAGACCAATGATGATAAATCTAGATAGATCTGAAAAGATTAGCAAGAAATACTAATATGATCAGATATATCAATTCTTATAATATGGTATCAGAAGTTGTCATAATAAAAGAATGTGATTTGACTTATCAGTTCTAAATAGCTGACCATATCTATAGTAATTGAAAATCTCATCATATGTAGCAATGAATCATATTATAGGCAGATATAATAATGATAACAATTGTGATGATATAGATCAAATACACAAAATGTATCATTATGATGTATTTGTTCAAATATGCCATTTTGGAATCAAATTGCCTGATCACCTAAATAGTTGTCATTATATACCAATATGATTCAACTAAGCAGCTTTAAATGGCTGGCAATGACTGACAATATGTATAGTAGTTATAATTCTCATCAGATATGGCAATAGGTAATGTGTAGTCAAGTATATCAATGCTAAAAAAATCACCAATATAATCTATCTGATAAAATTTGTCATGTAATAAATTTAGTAAATAAATGATATTGTATTCCAACTCTCTCATAGAGTAACTAGCATGATCTGATTGTATATCAGGATGGCATAGAAGGATGTATTTTATAACAATGTTAATGCTTTATAATGGTTGAACAGACCATCTTCAGTTTCCTGATGATTCCGCCCTTCGTCGAGCATCTGGCGGAATCATTCGGTGGATATGCCGTATATGGAATGATGGATCTCTTTGCCGGATATGATCAGCGCCCTCTTCACATCGATTCTTGTGACATGACCACTTTCAATTCCCCCCTCGGACCTCATCACCTCACCACACTGCCTATGGGCCATACCAACGCCGTCCAGATCTACCAGGCCGATATGGCGTTCATTTTACAGGACGAAATCCCCCATCACACCATGCCCTTCATTGACAACCTTCCCGTTAAGTCCGCGACATCCCGGTACCAACAACCGGACGGAACCTACGAGACTATCCCGGAGAACAGTGGTATCCGTCAGTTCATATGGGAGCATCTTACAGTCGTGCATTGGATCCTTCAATGGCTCCAGAACGTCAGCGCAACCATTTCCGCCAAGAAGTTCGTCCTTGCTGCACCTGATGCGACTCTCGTCGGGCACAAGTGTACGTTCAAGGGACGCGTTCCACACGAAAACAAGGTCCAGAAGATTCGTGATTGGCTGGAATGCAAGAACCTGACACAGGTCCGCGGTTTCCTGGGTACATGTGGTGTGGTCCGTATTTTTATTCGTAACTTTGCATCCATTTCTTGTCCGCTGGTCGACTTGACCCGGAAAAACATTCCTTTTGTATGGGGCAATGCCCAATGCAATGCCATGACTCATCTGAAGGACGAGATCATTAAGTCCCCCGCGCTCCGGCGTCTGGACTACGAGTCCGGTCGTGAGGTGTTCCTATTCAGGCTGTTGACACTTCCGTGATCGCAGTCGGGTTCATTCTCTCGCAGGAAGGAGAGGATGGCAAATGCTACCCCAATCATTTTTGTTCTATCAGTTTGACAGAGGTCGAGAGCCATTACTCTCAGGCCAAACTAGAGCTTTATGGACTCTTCCGTGCACTCCGCGCGGTCCGCGTTTTTATTTTTGATATTACTAACTTGACAGTGGAGATGGACGCCAAATACGTCCAAGGGATGA
Source organism: Leccinellum albellum (assembly GCA_038090015.1). Lineage (NCBI taxonomy): Eukaryota > Fungi > Basidiomycota > Agaricomycetes > Boletales > Boletaceae > Leccinellum > Leccinellum albellum. The sequence goes on from JBBPLX010000498.1 coordinate 17,218, forward strand.
TCAATAATCCTGATCTTCAGCCCAATGTGACCATTAATCATTGGATCGCGGGTATTCTCTTATTTCACTTTCATTTAAAACATGTTCCCGCTATGCAGCATACTGGCCCGGACAGTCTGTCTCGGCGTCCCCCTTCCAATGATGACCCGCCTGAGGAAGACGATGTTGAAGATTGGCTCGATGATGCCTATTCTTTTTCAGTTACTTTGCTCAATGCTCGTCTTCCACGTTCCTCCGTTCCATCTCTTGCGATCTCTTATCCGTATCGTTCTCCGGGCACGGACCCTCCTCTGTCTCATGCGCTCTCGTTCTCGTTTTTACTACCTACGTCTTCCCCGTCACCGGACACTATCCCGCCTTCCAATACTTCACCTTCCATTCCTCGTTCCCCAAAAGCTATTGCCAAGGACACTCGTCTTCTTCTTATTCATACTTTTCTCGAGACACGGACTCGCCCCCCTGATCTTTCCGATTCTGCTTTTCAGTCGTTCGTTAACTCGGCGACAAAGTTTTTTATTCTTCATGGTTCTTTGTGGTGTCGTGAACCGCATGGCCAGCATCAGCTCGTCGTTCCAGAACAGCGCCGGTACGGTCTCATCAAGGAGGCCCACAATGACCTCGGACACAAGGGTGTCTTCACGGTCCGTTCCCGGTTGCTCCAGCGATTCTGGTGGCCGTTACTCGTGGAAGATGTCAAGTGGTTCATCCGAACCTGCCACGAGTGCTGGGTGCGACAGACACGCAAGTTCCACATTCCTCCTACCATTCCGATTATTGGTGGTCTTTTTCGCAAGGCTCATTTGGATACGATGCTCATGCCTCGGTCCGGTGGGTACCGTTACATTGTTCAAGCCCAGTGCGCCCTTACCGTGTATCCGGAGTGGTGGATGCTTCGGTCTGAAAATTCGGCCGGACTCGCTGCTTTTATTTTGAAGAAATTCTTTGTCGTTGGAGCCCCCTTTCAGAAATCGTCACTGACAACAGTCCGGCATTCATTCAAGCCGTCGATCATCTCACTTCCTGGTACCACATTCATCACATCCGGATCTCTCCCTACAACTCCCAAGCCAATGGCATCATCGAGTGCCAACATTATGATGTCCGGGAGGCCATCGTCAAAGTTTCCGGGGGAGGGGAGTTGCACTGGCACACAGTTGCACACTCTGTGTTTTGGGCAGAGAGAGTCACCATCCTCCGTTCCACCAGTTTGTCTCTGTATTTCATGGTCCATGGCATAGAGCCCCTTTTCCCTTTCGATTTGGCAGAAGCCACCTTTCTCCTTCCCCCTCTCGATCCCAATCCCGATCCTGATTCTGTTCCCGTCTCACCATCTTCACTCATCGCATGGCGTTCCTGTCAGTTGCAAAAGCGTCTACAGGATCTCGAGTGCATCCACGAGCGTGTCCTCAAGGCTCGTTTCGAGTCGATCAAACATTTCGAGACCGCTGTCAAGAACCGGATCAAGGACTTCAACTTTAGTCCCGGCAGTCTCGTCCTCGTTCGCAACAGTCGTGTCGAAAAGGAGCTCAACCGGAAGACGAAGCCACGGTACCTCGGTCCAATGGTTGTCCTTCGCCGGACGGCCGGAGGATCGTACGTACTGGCCGAGTTGGACGGAGCGGTTTCACGACTTCGCTATGCAGCATTCCGCCTCGTGCCGTACTATGCACGCTTTCGATCATCCATTCCGGTCACGGACCTCACCGGTCTCAGCGATGATGACTTGGATCAGTTGGCAGGAGAAGACGTTGCAGAGCAAGACGAAGAAGACCCTGGCGATTTCGACGATCAATAGAGTCGTGCCCCCTCCATGAACTCTCTTTTTTTTATTTTTATCGTTTCATTTGTTTTATTACTATCCAACTTCGTTCCGTTCCGTCTTCCGTCTTACCCCGGGTTTAGTCCGGTGATCGATACTCGTCCCATCTCTTTCCTCTATCAAAACCGTCAGAAATACTAAAGAAATATCACACAGACAATCATACGATATCCGACTCCCATTACCGTTCAGAAAACAGACTCTATCTCGTTCCGTCCTCATGTTCCGTGTCTTACTCATGTCGTTCGTTCCGTTGTACCCATTCAGACTTCTCACGCGCTAGACACCGCGCACATTTATGTTCCCAAAACAGTCACAGATCACGATTTCCGTCCCGTCAATCAGGTATTCGACGCAGGTATAGATGCGGAAGCGGAGCGATGAAGACAAGTCGGGTCGGACTCCCGCGCATTGGTTTCGTTTTATTTACTTCATTTTTGGACTTATTCGTTTTCATAGGCACCAGTCAGACTGGGTTTGACTGCCGGCTCACGGATTCACGGACTCGGACTCGGACATGGACACGGACACAGTTACATTGCGCAAGATTCGGGGACAAGTATTCTACGTAGTTCTAGTCGATCTCCAGAGCCTCCAGGCGCGCCATCACCTCCTTCATCCGCCCGATCAGCCCCAGCAGGATTCCCTGCTGCTTAGCCATCTCGCCATGGACGTCGTGGATCAGACCGTTGATCTGCGCCAACTCCCCGCTCAACCGGTCCCGCTCCTTCGCCACTTCCGACTTCCCGACTCGCCTCCGCTCCGTTGTCACTTGAACGGGTGACTAGGCAAGCTTTGCCGGCGTTCGTGCGGCACGGATGGGCCTCTTGTTCGCGGTCGACGGTCCCGCCTGTGCTTGCTTGGGAGCTACGAACGGTTAGTCACGTCTTGAGATGTACCGGACCACTTACTGTCCCGGCCCCGTCCTCCTCGTCCCATCGCCCGGCTGCACTTGGCCTTGAGTTGTGAGCAGCGCGCACACGCAGCTCCCGGTTTCCCGATGCACGGCTTGATCGCCTTCACGCACTTGATGCACGGGTTGGGCGGTTCTTCCTCGCTTTCCTCGTCTTCATCCTCCTCGTCCTCCTCTTCCTCCTCGTTGTCCTCGCTCTCTTCCACTCGTTGCCGCTACGCTCCCGTCAGTCAGGTTCTCTTGTCGACACCTGACCACGTACCTTCCGTCCATTCGGAACCACCGTTGTCGCGACCGCCTTCGCCTTCTGGGGTATCACCACCTCCACGACTTGCCGCAGAGGAGGAGCGACCACTGCCACGCTACCCTCGGTGACCTCCACACTCGCCTCCGTCTCCATCTGCGTCGCGGCCGGGGTCGGGACTTGAGCCGCAGCTACGGTCTTGGCTTGTGCCTGGACCTCGCGCCACTGTCGGCAGGCATGGGCTGCCCCGCGGAACTCGTCCCGCACCGCGTCCTCCACCTCGACGTCCACGCCGAGTTGGTCCGCGGCGCGTCGTGCTGCGGTAAACGAAGCCTACGTATGGTCAGCCAAATTCTAGCGTGATCGAGTAACGACGTACCCGTTTCCTCTCAAATGCCCCGCACCAATACTCCTGCTCTTCCCGCAGCTCCTCCGTGTCGTCCGGCATCGCCTTGATCTCGGCGCGCAACGCGTCGAACGCGTCCTTATACGCCTGTCTTGCTGTTGCGCGTTCCTCCGCCTTCGGATTGGAGTTCCCGAAGTCGTCGTCGAGGGGATCGAGGTCCGTGATGAGGGACATGGTTGTTGGGTGATAGATGAAGCGTATGGTGATGGATAGATGAGTGAAGGAAGAAGAAGTTAGAGAAGAGTGGTCCACACTCCGCTCCGCCTTTACGCGTCCCGTGGTCCACAATTCCCACGCCTCTGACGCGCCGCCATTGTCCACCGCGCCATTGTCCACAGCCGCACCGCCACCTGTCAACTTTCGGCAATTCCCGAGTCGCGTCGTGTCACTGACTGAGGACAGTCAGCA